>JARJDQ010025716.1:0-21302 GCA_030264215.1 Geostiba sp. GC000077
GACTATAGTACAATACAAAGTAATAACAATACAACAATCTATTGAATTTAAAATATTATCAGAATAAAAAATATGTTAAAATTGACGAAAGAAACTATAAAATCACGCGTTTCAATAAAATATCGCAATAAATCGCCAAAAGTTCAAAATTGATTTAAAGCCACTTCTCGAGTTCTGAGAAGTTTGAGGTACATCTTAAACAGCGTCTTCTTACCTAACAGAATCCCCAAGATTCTTAAAGAAAGAGTTCGTGTTTGAGAAATATATAGCAAAATTTGGTAATAAATAGGAAAATTTTCAAAGTACATTGTAAAGCCCTTCGCGTGTCCTGAGGGGGTTGGGATAGGGTGCATCTTAAAAAGCGTTCGGAATATATAAAGGATTTTCCGTCGAATATCGTCAAATTATCAAATTAATTCGTCGAAACATTTCAAATTTGATTTTAAGGCCCTTACGGGGCCCTGAGAGGGTTGGATTGTATCGATTTGTTATTGTGACGAAGAAAATAGAAAATATCGATCCTGAGTTCGGATTAGGATCAAAACGATCAGGAATAATATTCGGAAAAGGGAAGAATATTTACTTTCATTGTGGACCATAATGCGAAATATTCTGCCGAAATATTGTGCCGTAATAGTAATAGTAACTCCATCATAATATTTCGAATTGCTGTCCACCCAGTATATGCATGCATCTTAATAAGAATGCATTCTACCGAAAATATCACATTACATATTTCATTGCTTGCAGGGATTGAATTTATTTTGAATATTCAATATATCGGTATATGTGTGTTGTAGTGTAGGTACATACAAATATTTTATTTACATGAATACAAAACAATACTTTTATATTTCTCATTTACGAGTATATGTAATCATTGTCATCAACTCTCACAAGTTTGCTTCCATCCCCATCCTCCAATTCAATTAATATCCTCAAAGAGATCCCCACACGTAACCTTAACTTGTCCATGTCATTTGTCATCATCAAAGTCCACCACGCCATTTTATCATTGACAATAGCTATTTTGTCTCAGTGATAGTAATTCGTTTTGTCTTGTACTTAAGTATCGATATAGTTATCGATATGGTTTGTTTTGAGAAGATATATTTCCATATGTATATTGTCACAACATCACAGTGTACACTATTCTTTGCTGTTAATATGATATTTATTGTTCTTTTTTTGTTTGGTTGCATTTTGCAATAATGATTATGTGACCGCTGGTCGATAGCCAAGCCAGGATGGCTGAATATTGATTATGTGATATTAGATGTCGTTTGTCGTTTGTCATTGAAGATTTGCCCAAGGTCGTCAGCGTTGCGATTATTGTCAACTCACACTAAGACATTACAATTACATTAATGTTTAATTCTCGCTATTAATGCTATTAGCTATTAGCTATTAGCCGACAGATGCCTGTCACAATAGAGATTGTGAGTGTTCACGCTTTCAGATGGCGCTGGCGTCGAGCGCAGGAATTGGCCCTTTAATGTCCTGCCCACCACGCGAGGCCATCTTGAAAGCTCACGTTTCTTACAGGCTCTTCTTGCATTGGTGTAAATTGGCGTCTATAGATTAAATGCCTCTCAATATTATTGACTGCGTTTTCAATATTTGAAGTTTTCAATTGACTACAATATTATTGTCATTTAAATGTCTATACATTGTACACATTTACTCTATAAGTTTGAAAACATATATTTGCAATTGAAAAATAAATTTAACAATAAAAAATATTATGCAATTCAGTTGTAATTATGTTGCACAATTGTTGCACAATTGCATTGTTGATATAAACTAATATAAACAAAGCGTTCATAAATGCATAACATGTTTGATATGCTTATTTTTACGATTACCTACGAATATTTAATTGTTAATGTCAACGTCATAATTATTGTTTATGTATTCAGAAGATAATTTTACAATACGTTTACAACAAGTTGTACGTTTTACTGATGTCTAATTCACTATCTTTTTGATCCATGATCAAATGCTCAAATACTATGACCAGCCTCCATTTCTCTAAATTTAGGATAGGTTTTAATATACTATCATCATTTGTAACTTGCTCTGCTCATTCCTCTCACCCTGTAGCTCAATATTCATAAAGTAAAACTAAAACGATTGAACTTTGATGCATTTCAACATCTATAGAATCTTTCAGCAATTAAGAAAGTAGAATGAAAGCTTTTAGGCCATTGTTAACATCACAGGCACAAATTCATTCACACACCCAATCACACAAAATTCTGATCAGAATAATTCAGATATTGTATATACAAACATGTCGAAAATATCTCTTTGTCTCTGTACGCTGTACGTCTGCACGCAAAGCGTTAAAACGTAAAAATGTTATAGTTAACATTCTTAGCAGCTACGAATAGTGTAAATATGTGGTTTGATTAGGTAATGTACTACTCTCTGTGTTAAAATATATTCGTGTATAGCGCTGATATTTATGTTGTAGAAGTATTGTCCTTGTGTCTTTGATATTCGCGTATTTCTCTGGAAGAATTTGATTTAAATACAATTATAATATTGACATATCGATTACATCCTTTGTTTATGGTAGCCATTTTTTTAAACTGTCAATGTAATATCTCTGAAAGCAAGGCTCTTTGTCCACAAATGAGAATTTGCTGTTGTAACGTTTTAATTTTGTTGGTTTTTGATTGTTCACGTCGCGAAATGGAAATTATCACTTTATATGTTTGATTGTAGGGTAGGTAATGAATGCTTTCGAATTGTCCAAATGTTTTTGTCAATGTATTTTCTGTCCACTGTAAGTGCCGGGCTTTATCTCTAAAAACTCCTGAGCTACGAACCTGATTCATTTTGTATTACACGTGTGTATGGTTCAAAAAGTACTCGTTTCAATTTTGTCAAAATCAGTTCAAAACTTTTGGGTATGCACGACATTTTCAGAATTTTACAATCGAATGTAAATTAACATTTGCCTCCTTACTTCCTTATCAGTTCCGATGGAAGATATAATTTAACGGGCTCATAAATAATTGTAACTTTACGCATTGTTCACACCGAACAACAAAAGCAGTTGAAAATAATTACCGAGTGTTCAGAGTCAATGTTTTCATTGATCATGAAATTGTATTTGTTCCAGCCGTTGTTCTTCCTTTCAATATTGAATGAAGAATCCAAACACAATTTGTTCCTGACATCCTGTGACTCCATTGATATCCTCATTCCTGTTGGTCGTGACATTAATGTACATTCGAATTGTGGCCTTCCAAAGCATTCTTTATGATCAAATACGTATGACTTAACCTCAACTTCATATCTCCATTAATATGTCATCCACGTCCACTTGGGTAACTAATCCTTAGTTAGTTACTTTTATTACGATTATACTTAAATATTTTTTATATAGTGCATTGAGTGAAACTCGCAATGTCGCAATGATCATGCAGTGACGTGATATATTTATAATCGCGAGGTCATCCTGCAATCGGCCATTTTGAATAGCTCCTCCACGCCATCTTGACTTTGATTCCTCTAATTTTATCATATTGTCAATTGTCATAGTGTCGTAATGTTGTATTGTCTCTTTTCGTAGATTAGCTTCCGATTTTCGCTTACATCTTGATTTGAACATTTAGTTGAGTTGTGTTGTTGTTGTGTGTTTCATTGTTATGATATCAGTAAGTAAGTGAACAGTTGTCATAAGTCTAGTTTAATATAGTTGTCTTCTAAAATTTCTCTGATATGATAAAGATTAACACCTATTTATTCAATTTTGTAAAGCGCTGAAAGCTGGTAAATGCTTGTACCATTGATTAGGTCATTAGGTCGCAGATTTGGATTCTTTCATTATAGGTGTGTTTTAGCGACGCTGAGGAGCGACGTCGACGAATCGATCGTGTCGAATGTGCACAGCGTTCTCAGTTCTCAGCAGTCGAAGGAATTGAAAGGTGGGAAGCAGTCGCTTAAAGTACGAAACCATCTAAACCATCCATATTATTCTGGAAAATTTTACATGAAAATTGATGAAAGAAATATGACACAAAGAGCAATTTGTGTTCTCTATGTACATTGTACATTTTAAGAATTCGTTTGGAAGATAATAAAATCTATTTGAAGTTTTATTGAAGAAGTGGAAATGGAAGTCAAGCGAAATTAAAGAGATGAAATTGCAATTTCCAGTTTGATATACTGAAATAGCAAATTCAATGAAAAACTCCTGAAGAGATGAGAAGGCAGATTCATTCGGAGCATCGGAGCAGATATTAAAATAACTTACCTCAAAGGAACTCGGCTGAAAGTACGACCGCTGATTTCTGGGTCGATCTCGGAAGTAGCTGTAGTCCTCGATTAGGTGCGCCTCGTTGGGCCCGGGGCCGAAGCGTGCCGCCGGCGCGAGCAGATCGGGGAATGCAAGGATAGCCTTGCTTTCCTGCTGGACAGCCTCCGGCTCGTCCTGATCACTTGCCAGCTCGTAATTGTACGCGTCGCGATAGTTATTTCTTGTGAGTCAACAAAATACCATTTAATTAAGTGTTGTAGAGGTTTTTTGTCAAGAGTGGACTTACAGCTGTGCTCGATGTTGGTTCCTGGCGAGTTCTTTGAGGGCCTCATTGCGCGCGGCAGCTTCCTCGGCGCGCCGTTGCTCGCGGAGTTCGCGAGCGCGCTCCGTTTGGATGAGTTCCTTGAGATGCTGGAAGCTGCCGGCTTGCGGAGCCACGCCCATCGGATGGTGCATGCGGTCGCCGCCCGTGAAGCGGAAGGCGGTCTGTTGACGTCGTCGCGGTTCGGGGTGCTTCTGCACGGAGCCGTAGAGGCGGGCCACCTCCTCGAAGGCGCGGTTGCGCTCGGCCACGTCCTGGATGCGCAGTAGTGGCGCTTTGTGTACGATCCGGCCGTAAACTGGACGACCTCTATATCCTAATCGAATTCTGAGAAAAGCACCAAACCAGAATTCGTAAAATGCAGCTTTATGTTGCGTGCAGGAGGAGCTTTGAGATGGGGAGGAGCTTAATGGGCGGAGCTTGGTCGCCGGAGTTTGGTGTGCGGAGCTTCATAGGCGTGGCTTTGTGGGCGGAGATTGGTGGGCGTGTAGGAGGAGCTTAGAGGATGGTAGGAGTTTAGTGGGCGGATCAAGTTGGACGGAGTTTGGTATGCAGAGATTGAGAACGGAGTTTGTTAGGCGGAGCTTGGTGGGCGGAGTTTAATGGCCAGAGCTAGGTGGGCGGAGCTTGGTGGGCGGAGCTTACCCTCCTATGCTGCGCGAACGCGCCGCCGCATACGGTTCCCAGACGTTCAACGAAAACGGATCCCTGTACGTCGGAATCTCGTTGGTGATTTCGGCCGCCCGCGACTGCCGCTTGGAAAAGCGCCACATCTGCTTCAGCTCCTCGCAGCTCGGCTCCGGATTGGGCGCCTCCTTGCTGCTCGTCGTAATCACCTCGCCCGTGTTCGCCGTGCGGTACTCGTTGTTGCGCGGCACGTTGAACGACGTCGTTTGGTGGTGGCAGAACAACCAGAAGAGAACGAAACTGCGCGTGAGCGTATTTATTTTTTGCATCTGGAAAAGAACACGCCATTTCAATGCGATTAAATGCTTCCTCATATCCATCACATCAAACCCACAGATAATCGCACAAAATCCCACATATAACCAAACGCAATCTAAAATATGAAGTGTATTCTGCCCTTTTATTTTGTTATCGCTACAAGCGCTCCCATCAGGCACCCGGGGGAGGAGAAAAAGTTCAAATCGTTTAATATACGTTAGCAATAAAAAATATTTCTCTTCCATCTTCACTGAAGCCTGAAACTCTGAAGAATACTGGAATATCAATAATCGAATAAAAAAAGGGGAAAATATAAAACCCAAAACGTCAATATAATATTGTATAATGTATACGATGTAATATAAAACATGATATCGCGATACAAACTTCCCAGGAAAGTGAATTAAAACGCCCGAGAGTGCAGAGGCTTTATCTCTCAAGCGTCTCTCGCTGATGGGAGTTTTCCATTTTTTCACTCTCCCGGCTCCTCCACCCAGCCCTGTTGCAAAAAGTGGGTGCTTGCTTTGAGCGCAGCACGCAGAGCAAAGTTTCGAAGCGGAATGCTTGATCCTCCTGCGACGCACGCTGTCCAAATTAATGCACAGCACGCGGCGCGGCCCGGCTGTAAACAATGTAAAAATATTTCGCCATCGAGCGAAATCCCACTCGAATTACAGCGGATTACAAGCAAAGACGAGCGCGGGCGGAAAAAGCGTTCGACAGTGCGCCTACGTTGATTTCAATTGACTGACGAGGGGTGTAAAAACGTGACTACAGCCGGTGTATCTGCTGTAATATTCTTGCTCATTTTGCGTTCGCTGGTATGCAGGTCGACGCAAACTTTTCGAGCAAACATTTCCCATTTCCCAATCAATACAGGTGAGCGTTTGTGAATTATTTCCTCGTGTAACGCGGCCGGCCGTAATTATCCTTGAAATTAGTATTGATGGAAAAGTTGGAAGCGGAACGCACCAGGTAATGGCATGGCGCTGATATCTTAATGCGATTGGCAAGGGTTAATGGCGGTGTCGATATTGATTGCGCCGCCAAATTAAGTAGATATAGGTGTGCGGCGTCGCGAAACAGAGTTCGGAAATTCGGTTACCAGATGGCTCCTGGCGCTTGCGAGGGAAAGCTGTGGGCTCTGCGAGTGGGATGGCAAATGAGGTTATGTTCTAGGGCAGGGCTAATGTGCGAGGCGTGGAGTGGCACAGCTTTGAAGTGGTTTCCATTTCCATATTCCTGCTGCGCCCACGCCCCTTCGCTCACGCCTATGTAGCTTTAAAACTACTCATCCAATTGTTGCAAATTCATTAAATACGTACACAAATAGTTCGGCAACTAATTCTGTACTTTGTTGATTTAATTCTGAAGCGTTATTAATGATAATTTCGTACGTATCATGGAAATTTACATTATTACCACCAGCCCATGATGAATTTTGAATGTTATTTGCATGAATTTTAAATTTATTGTTTGGTGTCTTGGCAAACTTGAACTGTTGAATGTCAAAAGCGGAAGTGAACTAACACAATTGTTGCGCACAACATGATGCTACACACAGTCAAGAGACGCATTCCAGAGTGCAAAACGTCGCGCATTGATATTGCGTGGAGGCGCCGGGCATGCTGACATTTCAGATAGTGACGCTCCACCCGGGCAAACAATAACTTTGCGCCACACGCCACTGGATTAAACAGATTACCGTCGTTGCTCAACCGTGAACCTGTGAAGATACGCAATTAACCGTGGGACAATTTATTCAGATCAAAGATTTCAGCAGGACTTTAGCAGGATATCCAGCATTGGTTGCCTTCGCAGCCACCACAAGTTTTAATTATATATAGCTACCTCCATCGACCGCCACCGCCGTTCCAATTTGCTGGTGCTTTGTGAGGTGCCGAGGTGCTCTTTGTGCTCATTTGGTTGCATATGTTTGAGCTATTAATAGAGACGTGCTATATTTATACAAAGTGCGGTATGGTATTAATTTGAAGATTTTGAGAAGTTTCCAGCAACAATCAAGACTCAAGACAACAATGCGCAGGAAATTCACACCCCTCCACCTTCTCTTAACGACGATTTATCCAATTTTACGCTCGACAGCGCATAATGAAGCGTTGGCTTGCATATTAATGAAGTTAGAACTCATTAACGTTCATCTCCAAGCCAAGATGTCAGTTAAAAACTGACGGTGTAATTTTGCTCGCCTTATCACCTCCACCCGGGCCAACCCCTTGGGTTGAACTTTCAAAAACTTTGCTTTATATTTTTTGTGCTTTACAAATTTAGTCAATTAGTGTGTTTATCTTTTATCGCCTTGTTAATTGTACTCATAGAGTGCGCAGAGAGTGGGCAGAAAAAAAATTATGTCCATGGCATGTTTGACAAATGCAATTTTCCGCCCAGTCATTAGTTTTTCTGCCAGGCAGTCATGTAACCACACATGAAGGGGTAACATTAAACTAAAGCGCAAATCTGTGCCGTTTTTCCTACGCGCGCAATAAAAACGAATGTCACGAGCCCGAGAATGATATATTAAACGTGACTCCTGCTCGACCCAACCTGTCAAGAGCAAGCGTAATGAGCACGAAAAATGTGAGCGCGCACCAAGAGCGCCAACCGCGTACGAGATACTCGTATTTTTGTATAATTGCGTTTATGGTTTAGGACACGCACAAGTCCAACAAAAAAATAAGCACCCGCCTGTTGTGTGTGACCGTGCAAATGGCAAAGAAATAAACAGAGAGATTTACGTCCGCTTCGACCGTATTACATTAAGGATAGGCAACCCAACAACACACGGGGGCTGAAAGCTCTCAAAACCACAACCCAACAACTCATTTTTTTTTGCGAACCTTCAGATGTTATCTTTATATATGTTTATTCGGGTTGAAATTTCGATATACTTTAGTAAGTAGGTATTTTGTTATTATGAAAATGTGTGACTCTGATTCGAAAAACGATATCGTGATGAGGGACATCAGTGGGATTTTGACGGGTTTTGGTGGCGGTTTTTGTTGATATAAACCCGAGCTTTTCTGTGGCAAAAAGGTGAACAAAGCGCCGCGTCGCGTCCCGGCCAGCACAATGCCCACAAAGAGCGAAGAAGTCTTAAAAGTATTCAAAACTCTTGCTGCTGCGCCGGACGGCGGCAAACTCTCAATACGACAAAGGTCCTTAAAAGAGTCCGCAAAGTTCGACGAGATGGGCGGAGAATTGGGATTGCGCGCACGTTTTTCATCTACGACGGATTTGCAAAACGTCAACCATAGAATCATCCCGTCAGGGCTAACACCACCAACAACGATACCATTACACTCAGATATTCAGGGCATGTCCATGACAATACGTTTTGTATGCGATTTTATGAGTGTGAGATTCAATTAGGTTTGACAAGCAGGTTTTTGTAAAAAATAAATAGCTATTGTTGCATTTTGAGATATTGTGAACGTGCAAAATTTGAAGTGGATTTTTCATTTACCTTTGATGAGCGTGCAGTTGGCCTTCAGAGGATGCTGTGCTGTGCTGTGAGCGGTGCTTAAGATCGTTTTTAAAAGTGGTGCAGAATTGTGACAGTGCGACAGGTGCAGAGTGGTGCTCGAATTAAATGGTGCTTAAATTGCTGGCGAGACAACAGAACAACAAGGTTTGGCTTCGTTTGGACATGGTGCTCTCTTCGTGCCGCCAAAGTCGTTTCTTTTTCGCCAAGACCAAAAAAATGAATGTTTGCTAATTTAAAATTTCTTTTTTCTTTTTCAATGACCAAGTCTAGGCAATTCTAGTTGCTTGAGGTCAGTGACTGATATTGTTAGATATGGTCGTATTCGGTTGATAGGATGTTTGATATCTTCTGATGCCAGTGTGATTACGTACAAATCTCGTTCGTATCGAGCCTGATATGTCCGCCGCGCGTGTTGTTTGCGTTGAGCGCTGGGATGAGACTGACGGCGGCTCGGCGTCGCTGGAGACGGCAAACTGGGACTGCGGTGGAAACTTGTGCGAGCGCATGGTGGCGGAGGCGCGCTGGTGGGGCGGCAGTATGTCGTCTCGCTCCCAGCGAATGTGGTGCGAATGGTTGGCTCCTTGTTTGGCGGGGAACGGTGGCGGCGGCGAATCTAGCAGGTCGCTCGAGCGGACGCTTGCACCCGGCCGCCCCCGATTTCCACTCCACACGCTCCGGCCTGCCATTCAACGTCCAGTAGTCATCACTTGGTCGATTAAATACCCCCAACGTTTTGCTTCGTTTCGTTCGTTTTGTTATTACTTGCACGTAGCGCACACAACACCACTATACATTGACATCAGATCGCATAACCTCAACTCAGCAAGACAAAGCGGGAATAAATCTGCGTTTTATCGTATCTAAAGTCATCTATAAACAATCATTTTCAGTAAGAACCTTTCTGCAAGCTTTGCCCACACAAAGTGTTGTTATCACTTTGCGTGACTGGTAGTTTTGAATGAAACACTCTGAATTTATGATTACACCCTGTATAAAATTTCATGTGCGTGATATGGGCCTTTGGGCGCGATGGGAGATAGCAAAGCCGATTATAACTTTGCGGGTTCTTACTTTCCAGCGTGGGGTGCGCGAGTTGAGGCGAATACAGGTGATATGAGGGTTGAAGGTGTTTGGAATATGTGCTCACTTCGCGAAGTAATTTTCGCCCGGTGCGGTCGAATGCCGACCTCGCTCACTCCCTGCGTCAGGCCCCTGCCAACTCCAACTACGTCGAGACATCGGAGAGAAAACCGAGAACTGCCCCAAGGAGCATTTCCACTTTCCACCATTCCACAATTCCACACCGCGCACTTCACTACCACTTCCCACCACTCTCCACTCCATTCCCGGTCGACGTGTCCTTTTTTTAGTGTTTGTTTAGGTCCGCGATGACATCCTACATACATGCCACACCACTGCAAACAAGAGCAACAAGCTTGACAATTCCAAAGAAAAAACAAACTCCCCTATAAAAGCACCTAATACGCAAATCAATATTGAAATGATGTTGTTGTCATGGGGCTATTTCCGGCTTCGTCAAACACGAAATATTATCACGTCGTTTAATTCAATTTCATTGCTTTGTCTGCGAAGCTAGTGCGAAATTAATGATCATCCCTTGTGCGGGCATTCGCTTCCATTCCGCGGGGCGATTTATTGTGTATGACCCGGTTTCTCTACCGGCCGCCCACTCACAGGGGGGTCGAAACGTTTAATGTCTAATCAGCATCTTCGCGAAGCTCAAACCGTCGCAATGCGAATCACGCGCTCTAAACAATTTATCAACACTCGAAATCCATTCGTGGCATCATGAGGGGGTCGTAATTAAAGTGGCTCGTTCACCGGTGCGTCGTTCCCCGATATCCGTTCCATTGGGTTTTGGGTTTCGTGATATTATGCACGCGTGTGCCTGTGTGTGCAGAGAACCGTATCGAACGCTACGCGGGAACGTGTTGAGCCTTCTTAACAAGTTGCCCTCGATTCCGGCCACATCTATATATCTCGCCGTTCGCCCACGGCCAGCATGTGTTAGTGTGCCTGGGGGGGAGCTGATCCGATCCTGGGATCCTGACGGCGGCTAGGTGTTAGTGCCAGGCGAGTGGGTGGCACAAAAAGCACGCCACGCCACGCCGGGCGATAAATTATTAACCTGTTGGCTGCCGTCGGATGCTGCGGGGGAGCAGGGGGTGGGATTCCACACCCTCCGGGGGCCGATGGGATGCCTGAGATGCTTGCCTCGCCCGCTTCGCTTCGTGAATGAAATTTGCGCCACGACCCCGGCGATTACGCATCTCTTCGCCGTTGCCGCCGGAGAGTTGGAATGAGCTGGGGGGGGTTTTGGCCACCCATTGCAGCTCTATACTTTGTTCCTGCACGTGTGTGTGTGGGTGCGACCGGGACGTCCGGGACGTGCGGCATACGTTCCCACAGCCAGTTTACCTTTACACTTCGAGTGTGTTTTTCCTTTTCCCCCTTTTCAGCACGCTTTGCGTCATCTGTACTTGTCCCGAGTCACGCGCATCTGTTACGACTTTGGAAAGCTCCGGACATGTCAGGTCAGAACTAACAACCTCAGCAACTTCACACCGCAATCCTGTCAGTAACAACCAATTATCTAATTTTAGACATAAATCTAGGATCAATTCCTTGTCCCTGGGCTTGGATTTGGAGAAGGATTTAGACATAATCTCCATTGTTGAGTATACTCCGAAGAAGTTTCGCTCTTCAATTCCTTTTTGAGAAAAGCCAGTGAGAAAAATTGGAGCAGTGTGGTTTCAGGATCATCTGTAAATACCATCCTAGCTCAAAGTCGCTTTGTGTTTTATTTGAATTGGGCAACGTTTAATCTTTTAGAATTCTAGACCTGCAGCAAGCTTGCCGGGCTGTCAATCGATAGAGAAACGCGGGGGACGCGCGCCGCATTCATAAATATAGTTTCAATGAAATTCCACCATGAATGGGAGCAGTCTCTGCGGACTTGGATTGCAACTGGGTGATCCAAAACTTGTCCAAAAATTAATTACGAATAAAACTACAATTCTTCCATGTCCAACTTTTATGCATCTATCAGAATCAACTGTGTCCGTTTTTGTGTGGATATAGCGAGTTATGATGCAATTTATTAAAGCACAGGACAAAAAAAAGAATGTTGAATTCTTGAATCACAAGCTAGAACATCAACAATGTTTTTGCGACGCTCGTTTGTTAATGTTTGCCATCGTAGGCGTCAGCAGTTTGAACCAACTATTAAATTCCTCGCCGACAGGCACCTCCGAAATAACGTGTTTAGCAATTTATTCCCGGATCGACAGTTTAGGGGTGGCGAAGTGAAATTCATTCATAAATCGCGCCGTGCGGCGCGGCATGAATGAAAACTACCGCTGGTCGGGCTTCTCGGCGGCGGGGGAGAATCAATATGCGCACGTTGTGCCACGCTGGGCGCTGCCACCATCTCGCTCAGGATGCTCAGGGGTGGATGGGGATCCTCATTGTTGTTGTTGGTATATGAATAGACATTGCGTTCTGCATCGAACGGCTTTCGGTCGTCGCATTCATTTCCAATTCAAAACGAATGTTTTTATGACCCGGCGCCTCCACCATTTTCCCGGGCGACGCTCCGAGATGTATTGGTTGTCACAACGCTTCGACACAATGCGCATCAATAGTCACGTACGCACATAAACACGTGAGTACATACAGATGGCATGTTCACGTCTACAGGGTGTTGTGTAAACACAAACAAACATCAATCTAAGGTCTCTGAATTTTTGCACTACGCGAAACATGTGCACTCGGTATAGAAAATAATCGTGTAATGGTGCAGTCGATGAAAAATGCTACGTATCGCCGCAACAAAGAAACATTTCCTTTGTTTCCGGATGAATCACTGCTCCTGACGTTTTCCATCCTTTCATCCATCGTATCTTACGCTCACAATTATATTAAGGTTTGTGTCACGATATTTCGTTGATGCTGATTTCATTAATCTCAGCTACTTGGAATTTTCATCTGACCCAATCTATCAAAAGATTGGGAATGATAGCCTTTTAAAACTAAAATTACAGGCTGAAAGTATACCTACGTTTCGTGTGGAAAGTCTATATCGTAGTACAGGACAAATTTTAGTTTTAAATTTAAATGTTAGTTAGGTGTAACTAACTCCCATAAATTTTACCATTCCTATTAGTTCGTTATAGTACCTTTTTGACATACTGAAAGTCTAGAAAAATCTGAGCATTGAAAATTGTCTTTTTTTTTAAAGAAAGTTTCAAAAGTAGAAACACATTCTTTTCCCGGCGCCTCCACGATCATTTGCATTTTACAAACGTGTTCTTTGTGATACATTTGTTGATAATGTAAAGAATGTGTTATCATTTTGTATATGCAATACGATCACTGGAAAGTGCATGACAATCACGATGAAAATTTTATTTCACAATTATGTAATTTAAGGAGTTATTGCTCATTCACATTTGGCAATTTAATTTTTTCAAAATAAATGTTTGCTTCTTTTGCAATGAGTGGTATGTATTTGATTGTTGTTGAATCTTACAAGCACTGTAAAATATATCAAATTAAAGTAAATTTTATGTATATTTGTCGATCTCGGTAAATCCTCAGTTTTAGTGTAATAAAGATGAAATTTGGTTCATTGAAAGATATTAGTCAGGCAAAAAAAACATTGTGGAGGCGCCGGGAAAGATCTTTCAAGTCTTTTAGTATGTCAAAAAATGCAATCCCCATCTTTGATTAGGGAATTAGTTCAGCCAAACACTTATATTTTTTGTTTATCTCTTCCTTCTGTACTAAAAGTAAGGATGTGCGAGTTTTTATTCTAATTAAGTGCCAATCCAAATCCAATCCCTAAGGCAATATTTAATGAGAACATTTTTGACTAACTGAGGGGACAGTGCATCGCACATTTAGAATTGTTGAATTGGGGAATAATGAAGTGGGTCGTCAGTGAGGCAAGTGTACGTGAGGCGGCGAATGTTAGGGCAGCTACTGTGCCGCAGGGCAAACAATAAGGTAGCGCGAGCCTCGGCTGCGACTGCAATCGAACGCCCACACGATTTGTGCCACGGTACGCGCACTGGCGCAACCGACCGTTTTGGCCGGCGGCTGCGGCGGCGGCGGCAGCGGCTGGCAACGATTTTACGCCTACACCCACGCGCGGACGCTTGCACGGCGTCACGCGCTCCACCACCGCCACAAACGCCAACACCACCATCGGTCGCAAACGCTACATGGCCATTTCCACATTTGTGTAAATCCCACCTTCCTACTCCCACTCCATTTGCACTGAAAGTTGTCAAATATATAGTCTGTTCATGTCAAATT
Organism: Geostiba sp. GC000077; assembly: GCA_030264215.1. Taxonomy (NCBI): domain Eukaryota; kingdom Metazoa; phylum Arthropoda; class Insecta; order Coleoptera; family Staphylinidae; genus Geostiba; species Geostiba sp. GC000077. Next base: position 14,383 of record JARJDQ010025716.1, read on the forward strand.
TACATTAATCATAAAATGAATCTTTGACTACCCTACCAACTACCATACACCAACACTTCAGTTGACCTACGAATACCTTAAATTGACAAATATTCAAGGTCAATGTTGCGTGAAACATTTATCAACTTTTTGGCAATGTTAAAAAATATGCCGCCAGAAGGTTAATACCTACAAGATTGTAAAACATTGTATAATGTGTTTTTATTGCACGCGACTGCAATAAATAAATATCCTACTCATAGTGCAATGTCTGCTCCATTTTTTTTGCCAAATTTTTACCATCTCTAATTCATTCCATAAACTCTACCAAAAATATTCATTGATACTTGATACTTGCTGACTTTGAGTAGAATTTGAGCCTTGTTCACATAACTCAGAACATACTGTATACTTAACATTTAACATCTAACAAATGTTACCAACGGGAAAGTTGTAAACTGCGAACACCCCCCACTCATTTATACGTCGGCCACCACGGCGGCGGCTGGCTGCTGGCGGAATTAAGTGCTCCAGCGCACGCAAGAAGTTTTTCATCTCGATTCAGCGCCGGCCGTTTGCCAACGCTGACGCTTGGACGCTACAAAAAGCACATAAAGTGCGACTCGCGTGTCGGCAGTGTTTCCAGCGATTTAACCAGAAGCCTCGTCGGGACATCGCTGACATTTATCCTGTGATCCTGAATGAAATTAAAATGATAAAAATGTGAAAGATGTCAAGGGTTGGAATTACAGTTTAATTTTTTTGTACCGAATAATGTTCTCAAAGTGGAGTGACATTTTTTATTTGTCTATTGTACCAGGTAGAATTAGAATTAGCGTCGGCATTAAAAAATAATTGCACTTGTGGAATTAATATTTTGTCCAAAACCGCCATGTTGCGCTTGGAAGGTAAGGGAATAAGAAGCGATTTAATTATAAAATGAATCTTCTTTGCGTTTGGGATAAACACCAGCCAGCTCGGCAGGAATTTTAATGCTCAGAGCGGGAGCTTCATCCTTGGATTATCGCAGCAGCGCCGCAACGGCGCTCGTTCTTCCATTATATTCGCCGTAGTCGCTATTTACTTAGCTTTATCTTGAGTTTGAAGCTTTTCACAGGCTGTACAAGTATATACTAATCCCAACAGTTGGTAGAGTTTTCCAGCCTCTCCAACGACTCAGGTAGTACCAGTAGAAAAGTTCGTGAGCATCGTTGCGAACGTGGGTTTGATGAAATCTTGTATTATGACATAACCGTGATGGCGATGGCGGCCATTACCATCATGGCCGGCAGCCACCAGCCAGCAATCAGCAACGTTTCTTTGATTAATCAAATAAAGCGGCGTGATGAAAAGCTCGAATTACCACCTCGGCAATTTCATCACCCTTAAAGGATGAGCATTTAATGAGAAACGCGTTTTATTTAATCAGCGTCAAACGAAAAATTAAATTTAAGTGCTAAGCTTGTTGACGCTGAATGCAGATGGCGTAGACATTGTGTGAGTGATCAAAATAAGTCTTTGGAAAATGTTGTGCTCCGGTTTATTTTGAGCATTTGCACTTGCAGCCGCCGGTGGTGGTGGTATTAAGCTAATCCTTGCTTTTGTTTTACTGGCATGTGCTTTTGTTTGTTGGGTTTTACGGTTTAATGAAATTGCAGTGTTATTTATGTGAAATATCAGCTGGCGCGCTGCGAAGGCGTTTCGCGCATTTTTCACGAAGAAAAGATGCTCCACGCCCACGCCCGCCGCCTCCTGCCACCCCTGCTGCGTTCAAGGATTTACAAAATACTTACAAACATTCGGGAAAGTGCCACCTTCCGCCAGACCAACGCTGGTGAATAATTTGCGCCGGAATGATTTTGCGATTTTGCTCGTTAGTAGAAATCTAGAAATTAAGTTAATTTGTTCTCTCCACTCTGTTCAGTTTTCGTATAGTTTCTCCCAAGCTGGACAAATGATGCTAATCTACCCATCATTTCACGATTGTGACATTTGAGACATTTACAAATGATGGAACGGTATAAACTATCTGTTCGAGAATGCTGACTCAACATTTTTCCAGTCTGTAATTGGAACAAAAACACAAACCATTATTGATGATTCTTCAAAAGCTTGATAGTTCTTCTATCATTAATAACAATCACTTCTACTGCGTAAAAATACTTTAGGAACGTATTTCTGTTAAGAGACAAGGGACTATGAAAAAGCGGTTGTTTGACATGATTAAAAGTTTGTAAGAGGCTCGGAAAACTGTTAAGTTCCATTCACGTTTTCCGAACTTATTTACGTAGGATAAGAGCGTCGGCAAACATAAATTCTCTTGCCGCAATTAATTAATAAAAGCTGAAATTAAATTTCTGGCGCAGCGACGGCAGGAGGCTCAGCTTACTGCATGTAATAGATAGCGTCGTCATTCATTTCGTTCTGTTAGCGTCAACCGACGTGCGGCGTCGAAAACGAAGATAGGCCGCAATGATCACAGTGTAACGACAGCGCTCCGACGCGGCGCTTGTTTGTCTCATGGGGGCGGCATACTGGAGGGCCGGGCGTCGGCTGATAAGAAGTAATTACGCATTCGTTGTCGCCGGAGACGCGAAGGCATTGACTATCAAAATATTTATTTGACATGCCGGCGAACACAAAAAATAAATGCAATTACACCACCACTCAATGAAAAGTAAGCTTTTTAATGTATGCAGGTACGACATAATAAAATGAATCCACAAGTGCAACTTGAATTACTGGTGGTTCTATATATACCAGACCTTCTACTGTTCTACATGAACCTTTACTCCGTTGGGAGAATTAATTTAGTTAGGACTTGAAACCGTTGGAACCTTGGAACATCTCGCTTGTATGCAAATTTAATTACGCAAACTATTCGTTACTCTGTTTTCTGTTACATTAAAAAAATACATTCGTGGGCTGTACCTGGAAACCCTCACGGTGCTTATTATAGAACTTAATTAGTTTTTAAAATGACCTGAATATTGCATATGCCAACAACAACTTTTAATTAGGTAGAAAATGTTCAGATTGTTCATACCACAGACGAAAACGAACTCCCTGTAGGATTTTATTAATCTTAACTTTACGTTTACTTCAATTAAGTCTCAACTCTCAAATGTCGAGTTTTACGCGAATTCCTAATTTAATTAAAGTCAAAACTTTAGTTTTCCTCATTTTTAGTGTTTTTGTTTCAGTTGGCGACAATAACTCAAAGCCTCTGCTCAAAGTAGTCAAACTTGAAAAGTTAAATGCGTTTTTAATTGCCTTCAAGATGTTTTAGAATGAAGAAACGTTTCATAATTCGCAATAAAAAAGTTCCAGCTTGAGTCACAGTCGTGATTCAATGCAAAGTTAGTCAATGAAGTTCTTGTTAAAGGGGACTAATGCTCCTTGGTTCCTGGAATATTCCAGGATTAAAGCAGAGTCCTTGGGAAATGTTGAGAAATGTGGCAACAGTGTATTGAATGGAAGGTGAGTTGAAGGACTAATCTGGGGAATATGTCATCTTGCGAATGGGAGCGATTCTCAATGCTTGCGCGGCAACATCCATTTCTGCACATTTGTTTGTTAAATGTTGCGAATTATAACATAAAGCCAACATGTTTCGGCTCACACGATGTCTAATTAGCAAAAGCTCACAGCTGACCTCCGTTTCCCAGCAACGCTTTTTGCTATGTCTCAAAGATAATCACACTGTGTTCAAATTACCGAAGATAACCTCATCGGCGTTTTATTCCAAAGGTAGTAAATTCATGTTTTTAATACTTTATATCACTGTACAGCATACAATGTGAATATTAATGATAACTAGAGTAGTTTCTGCTCAATTTGTTGTTGTATTTGACACAATATGTTTGTTTGTGTTGTGATTTGTTAAGATGTCAAAGTGGATTCACAATCACCACTCGCAAAGTTGTTATCCCAGGACAAGCCTAAAGATGAGCAAGTTGTAACTGAACCAGTCGAGGAAACCGACAAGAAAGAATCGCGCGAGCAGTCATGGCGTCGGATGAAGCTCACATTAATGATATTTGGCATTTCATTCATCAGTATCGGTGGTTATTTGATTGTTACCCTAGGTCAGCCAAAGGTTGACGCAGATGGTGTTATCTTGGATGATCCATTCATGAACATGCCAAAGGTCAAACAATATGTCCTAAGAACATTTAGTGAATTGAACTATTATCGCCAGGTAACACCTTTCCAGATAAATGTTAACAAATCCCCAATTTGTTAAATTGTTAATAATGTTACAGTTAATTCGCGAGCCGTCAAGGGACAAACTTCTTCCAGACATGATCCAATATCCATACTATTCACCACAATACACACTTGTCTTAGAATTCACGGATTTAATCGTGCATCCCGAGTGGACGTATCAAACAGGCTGGCGATTTAAAAAGCGTCCGGGGCTCGATCACTTTCTCGAATCACTCAGCGGCACGTTTGAAATAGTTATCTACACAGCGGAGCAGGGCATGACTGTATTCCCGATTATCGAGCACCTCGATCCGAAGAATCACATTAATTATAAACTGGTGCGCGATGCGACGCTGTTTATCGATGGGAAGCACGTCAAGGATTTGGATAAACTCAACCGAGACTTGAAGCGCACTATTGTTGTGGACTGGGACGACCAATCGACGAAATACCACCCGGATAATGTCTTCGCGATACCCCGATGGCGTGGCAATGATGACGACCTTACCTTGGTGCATCTCTCATCGTTCCTGACGGCGATAGCGCAGAACCACATCGAGGATATTCGCGAAGTCGTCAAGTACTACAATACGTTCGACGATCCACTGTTGGCGTTCAGGGAGAAGCAGCGCAAACTCATCGACATGGCCGAAGAAGATGCCGCGGCGAAGAACCGCGTAAAGGAGCAGACCTCGCCGCTGAAACGATGGACGCCCAGCTTTCTCAAGCGTTGATTTCGGCCCTTGTTTTGTATATTTTATCCATGCTATTTCTAGTCCATAGCGTTTGTATGTTTCGAGGGCGACTAGAATATCATTGCTATCATTTTACTTGCAATTGCAACCAACACATAATATTAAGACATTCATTTTGAGGTAAACTGTTAAATAAACACGTTACAAACAATTTATTCCCATTAACAAAGTTGTTTTATAGCGAAATGATTTTAAATCGCATACATTTGCAATGGTATTTCAGTCGCATTTCTCTTGATTCTTGCGCTTTCTTTCAAGATCCCTCTGGGCTTTGTCCATATCCTTGTAGATACAGTCCATCTCATACAGAACGTCGTATTTCTCATGGATTTGCACCATCTTGCGACTGTAGGGATTCTTCAGGAGGTCGAGCTTATCCCACGGATTGCGTCCACGTACCAAGATATAGTCCTTTTTGAGGAAACTGCGGATGATGGTGTAGGTCATCTCCGTCATGCCAACGCCGACGCAGAAAAATAGTGGCCATAGCTGGTAGTTTCTCTTGAAGAAGCTCGCCCACGACATTCCAACTGGCTTCATCTTTCATGTAAAATTTCACTTCCGGAACGAGAATTTAAGAATTTAGCAACTGGTGTTCAAGAATTACAGTTTCTCAAAAGATTACACTTTGAATTTGTGACTTTGCGACCATTGTGATAGTTCTGACAGTTCCAAACTATCAGCAAACTGACTATTTCAGTTGTTTTTAAATTAATAACCATCACAGCACCCTTAAACACTAACTACTAGCTGAGAGCTAACAAGAACAGAAGGAAGTACAGCACGGTTGGTTTTTTGAACGGAAATTTACAACACACACACATGATATTTTATTGATGTGGGGAATAATTTAAGTTTGATTAACAGTCGTCAGATCGTCGCCTCCTGTTGCGCTTGCGCTCCTGATTGTCCATCTCCTTGTAGAGTCTGTCCAGGTCGCAGAGGTCGTCGTACTCCTCATTGATCTGGCGCATCTTGCGGCTATAGGGATGGCAGAGGAGGTCCAACTTGTCCCATGGATAGCGGCCACGCTGCGCGATAAAGTCCTTCTTCAAGCAGCTCCACAGCACGAAGCCGGTGAGGCCGGTCATTGCCGCGCCGACGATCGCGGTCAGCGGCAGCACCTCGTAGTGTTTGGTGAAGTAGGATGCCAAGCCTTTCGTCATTTTCGCTTCTCTGGGTGGGGGGGATAGTTTTACTGCTGGGGCGAAGAGCGAATAAAAATTAGTAGAATTTCATTTGTACAACAAGAGAGTTCACAGTTAGACAGATGCCAAATAAGTTTGCACTAAACAAGTGTCATGGATACACTTTCACGGACTTTGCGATTTGATAACGAAAGGGTGGATTCGTGGATTCATCACAATATGACCTGAAGAACTACTTTTGCAATAAGGAACTCTCTGGTGGTGAAATTAAAATGGATAATATGAAAATATAATATATTATACGCATAAATTATGATGACAGTTGTCATTACTTATAGACACAAAAAAAAAACAAAAAAGTAGTAAGTGTGAAATCAAGATAAGTCGTGTTTTATTTCGAAAATGATGATCCAGTATTTGAAAAGTATCAACAGATTAACATTTATCCTTTTCAGACGCAGATCAAATAAAAGTGTGATATCAGGTTAAGAGTATTCGATTATACCTACGTTTAATACCTAGCATGATTAGATTGATAAAGTAATTGGAGAGTTATCAATACATTTCCTGGGGAACCAGGGGTAGAACGGGGTACCTAAGCTTTGATTGCAAATTGTGCGAGTTTAAATGAAACTAAGCCATTTTCTGGAATTGTTAAAGTATATTTATTTCATTGCCAACTTAGAACTGTAACTAAAGCTCGATTTATAGTACGATTTTAGCCGTAATGTAATTTAGTCGGAAAAGATTAATGTTATGATTTCCCTAAGAGCATTTATAGTTCGAACGTAAGAATCGTAAGATCGTAACATCGTACGATCGTAATAAC
>JARJDQ010025720.1:0-10349 GCA_030264215.1 Geostiba sp. GC000077
AAAAGCTATAGGTTTGAAAAGTTCCACAATGATAGTGCATATTTTTTGACGGATTTTGTCGTCATCTGCTTTTCTCTCGGGATCATCGTTCGGGAGAAAACGGGAATAAACTGGCGGGGGTGAACGGCGCCCTCTGGCGGCCGCGCAAAAACAGTTCACGAGGAGGATTATTTATAGTAACAATAATCCGAAGAGAAAATTCAAATCGCCCCAGTGATTTGGGAGCAATCACCAAATCGGTTTTTGAGTTTTGCTTTTTTTGATCCGCGTACGTGTGTAGACGCGTTCGCTTTCGGACTTGATACATTTAGCAGTTTCACATGGGCCTATGTTCAATGATAAATGAAAAGCACTGTATAGCTGGCTAGCAAAAGGACTGTTTGTAAATCGATACTTGATGCTCTCTTTTGATACTAATGAGAAGCGCTCGCATCTAAATTCATCGGTGCGTACACGCGCGCCACCGATGGGAAAAGCAGCTGCCCGCACCGGGAAACTTTAATAGAGCTTTAATCCCAGCAATAATTTTTGAGAAGCTTGCGGAATTTGCCAACTTCAGCAGCATGTGCTTGCACCGCGTGCCGTAATCCTAAATTCCGAGAAGTTTCCTACGCATATCGCGCTCCTCGTTTTTTCTTCGTCCACCGCCAGCCGCGAATGTTTATGCTTATGCCAATAAGGGGGAAATTTATGCGCGCCACTACGCCATAACCTCCCTCCGTCCCTCCCACACGGGAACGGACCGGCCGCCTTTAAGGGTATTAAGAGCCAAATTGTTGCGAAACACACGAAAGATCGTCTTGAATTTCACATCCGCCAACATGCGCCCAGCCGGGAGAATGGGAGATGAACATGAGACTAATGTCTGTTCGCTGGTGCCCTGGCCCAGAGATCAACCATCAAATTTTCCAACTATTAACACTAACAGCCTGCAGCCAGATCTCTGGATCTGGATGCGCCCGCTTTAACATGTCAAACCGTCTAACAACACGACATAGTATCGCCTTACTAATAAGCAATAATAAGCGCACCACATTTAAACTATTAATCATAGAGGGAAGCGTAGAGCAACGATGTTTGCATTTCATGTCATGTGCAATGTGCATTGTCCATTATGCGAAGTGGAGTAATCATGTCACATGGTTAAAACAATGTTGACATACAATTATAATTATACCACGAATTCTGTTCTGAGACTGTGGAACATAACAAGGTAATTATGAGTGCTTTTGCTTTCCGAGTTGTGTGCGGATGTAAATCATTACCGATCTTGGCGATATAAATAAATGCGCGTCATTAATAAGACTTCTGTCGGGAGTTGGGAGAAAAGTGCCCGGCGTCGAAGAGAAGTGCTTTCATGCCATCGACAAGCTTTCTGCTCACGCCACGCCGCCGCCGCCAAAATGAAGTTAGCACACGCATCCAACATATCGCACGCACGCCGGAGTGCGTCTAATAGGAAGCACTTTTTAACTGTCGCCTCAGCCGCCACCAGGTTTGCATATCTCCTTTCAGGTGGTTCCTAGCCTACACGTTGGTAATAATTAATCAGAAGCGCGGCGCCTCATTATCACAGCATATCCATTACGTCTCCGGGAAGTCATTACGGGCCGGGCGCACACTGCGCACAGGAAAGGTGCCAGCAGCCATCCGCGGTAATGGCGGAGGGCCCCGGCCGCACATCACCATCCCAACCCCTTTCCACTTAGGCGCAAGGTGGTGGCGGCACAGACGACGCGTTTCATCTCCTTATTTTATCAATTGATAAGAAACGCTCTTACTTACGCGGGCGTCTTGTTAAGCGTTGATTAATACCCACCCTACTTTCCGCTAGTGGTCGCGCTTATACCCCATAGTGCGATGGGCATAGTTTAGGCCCGAGCACTTTAGATAAAATGGGAGAACGGGACTATGGAAAATTCATGTGGCCACGCACCACTTGTGCCAACAAGCAACGTCTCTATTTCGGAGGCGACGGAGGGCATGTGTTTTTCATGTGACTGCGACTCAAAAGTATACTTTTTTGTCCTGCGCCGTTGTGTGGTGTGTCAGCTTGTTTATACTATCTGATGATCTTCCAGCAGAATAAACGCGCTATAAATCCCACCATCCCACGATTTGCAGAGCATTCGCGTTATTGCTAAACGCAAAACTCCAATGTTTCATACTCCACAGTAAATATTTTTAGTAAATGGCGGAGGCGCGTCACGAACAGTACCCATGCGAAGATTGAGCGCAGAAAACGAAAACAAGCGATTAATTGTTTGTGTTTGCTGTACACTCTTCCAATATGGCCACGAGGCCACGTTGCCACGCTTATTTTAACTTCCATGATGTTTTGATGTTAACCATCCGCGCATAGTTGGCTGATGCCTGACAATCCATTCATTATTTCTCAAGCAATATTTACACCCCGAAAGGATGTCATTATTATTATATTATTAGAAAAGCGCTCGGTGCGTGTTTTCTTACGAACGTAATTTAAGTGGAAATTTAGAATTTCTGGTAAGTCCATCATACGAGGAAGCTACGCGCGTTCGGAATGCTCCTACTTACATATGTAACGCTCCGCAAACTCGGCACATGCATGCGGAATTGATTTATACGTGCTATTTCCTTTGATATGTGCTTATAAGTAGCGCATACCGCCCCCTAAAACGCTCGCTGCTACATATTCGGCGCGCGATATTAGAAATTCAATTTCGCTAAGAGGAAATAAACTTATTTTGCTTCCACAATAAATATTTCAAAAAGGAGTTACGGCATGGTCGAACGCGATGGCAGTTGGAAGGATGTGACGTGGTCTTAAAGCGTTAGGTTTACACACATTGCGTGGTTCGGTGGTTCACCTTGCTTTGCTTTTTCTCTCGGCCCCCAAGCGATGGCGTCGAAAAACGCCGAGGGAAGTGCTACGGCGGCGGCGTTTTCCTATAAATTATAGTTGAATGTCTAGCGCAGAATTCCGTCGTCGTTCGTCGCGAATTATAAATTCTAATATGAAATGTTACCGCCGCGACTTGTGATACTGGTCCAAGGGGGTGTCCTGGACGACATTTATATTTAGCTCTTCGGATTAGCATTCTATTAAAAGTTGTAATTACATTCAACGCTTGCGTTTTATATAAAAATCAACGACAAAGTGGAGTTTACACCATTCGCGAAAATTGTGTGAAATTTACGCTCGCGATGGCTAATCGAAGTCGATGGGAAGGAAAGAGCGTCGTATCTCTACTCTGCGGGCCCGGTCGAGTGTCATGTTGAAAAGCCGTCGTCTAAATTTAAATAAAGTCACTTTGGTATACTTGCTGGGCGGCATGGTAATCCCCTCTCATCAAATCCGTTGATTTCTGTTGACAGTTCGTCGAAATATCTTTGGCAGAGTTAACAGGCCTTTTTATTCGATTTACGGCGAAGAAAATTGAGGAGATTACATCTGTTAAAACGAAAACGCCCCGCACGGCGCGGCAGCGCTATTTGGATTTGGTCGAAAGTTTTTCACGTCGTTTTTCTCGCCGCTGCTCATCTCCTCTCCACCTATCGGAAGCAAGCCAGGCGCTCGAGACGAGTTACTAAAACTTCCCCGGCAGTTTAATAGGCCTTCCTATTATTAGAGCGCGTCATTATCATTGTTTTCGTGGATGGTGCGCCTCCGAGCCGAACAATGTAAATAAAGCCGGTAATTACGCACGAAGGAGGCTTGTTAAAAACTCATTTGCGCGCGTCGATACACCAGACTCCGACTCCCTCGTTGTATCTGCTACATAATATACATAATGTACTTTTGTGATACGTGTCAATCATGAGGACTAACGAGTTGGCATTGTGTGGATTGCAGACATAAAAGAAAAGTACAAAACTTCCTGCCCTGCAAGACATCCCCGCAAAACAACTGTGATGGTCCCAATCCGCCGGCGGTGATCTATGAGGACCTGATGGAGAACCCGCGCCCAACGCACAACCACCACAGCGGCGGCCGGCATATTGTTGCTCCATCGATAGAGGTAAGTCGCAGGTCACAGGAATATCTTTGACATGCGTGAGAGTGACTGACTTGAGTGGATTTCACATGGTTCCAGTCCAGATGAGTTTGGTGCGTGTTACTGAATTCCAAGATTCCAACTAATTGGAAATTAATATATCTTTATGGCATCTTAATACAAGAGTGCTTTTACATTGAAGACGTAATATTATCTTTTCACATGCATACCTTTAACTGTATTTTTTTTCTTTTTCGTGTCAGCTCGATAGTGGTAGAAGTGTCGTGTTTTGTAGAATTGGCGGCGAAGTCGATCCACCGCCGGATTTGGACAAGGAAGAACACAGTTTATTATGACCGATTAAAGATAGAGTAATTTTTATGTTTATGTTCACTATGCAATTATACGCTTGGCTTTTGTAACGTTACATTTTTCAAAATTACCATCACAGTAAGTTTCTGTCACGTGCAATTTAGTCTAAACTCACTTCATGCATACTTGATGCCTTTCAGCGCATACGAGTTGCTCTAACTTTACTCAAAGTATTTGTGCAACTTTCATCACTCACCACATCACCAGCCGCTATCTAAAATCGTGTTAGGGAGATTATAAGTCTTACAAACTTTGATTGGTGTCTGCACAATTTTCTTAATAGCGCAGTATTGGTGATTAAAATCTGTGCGCACAGAAGTTGTTAACGTATCGATAATTATGCTGCTGCAGAACCCGCTTTTAATTTTCTCCTTGGCTAGCAGACTAGCTTGACTAGTTATTTTTGTTTGGTACCATAGCGGTGGCGGGGGCTTGACTTAATGTTTGCAATATTGATGGATGTGCCTGTTTGTATGTTTTGGTACGCGCAATGTGTGGTGTGGCTTCTGATTTTTACATGCATTTCATATTGTGTTTATTTTTGCAGATGATTGATGTGAAGAATAATATTCATTACCCGAGTGGATATCCGATATCCACGCACCCCCCAGTGTTTCTGTGCTCGTCGCCCGGGCCTGATCCGTACTGCTCGCAGGATCTCTACAATCCCGTCTACGAGGAGCTGAGCGACGCCGACAGCGAATTGGCGCCGGCGCCGCACAGCGAGGACGAGTTCGCCGAAGACGAGCTCAGCCTGGGCGGCGATGGTGACCGCCGCCTTCACATTCCCCAGCCACAATATCGCACCGAGCCGCGGCGCGAGGTGCCGCGTTTCCGACGCCCACACGAACCCCTGCCACCGATACCCGGCAGCAAGCGGTATCGCAGCCTGGAGCGACGCCGGCAGGAGTTCCACGAGGGCATGCTGCTGGACGCGCTGCTGCAGCTGTATCCGCGAGTGGGCAGCGTGGGTCCGCCCGGCCGGCGGCAGATACCCAGCATCACACAAAGACTGCAGTGTTTATCGCCCACGCCGGGGCCCTACGAGACGGTGCCAGTGATAGGACATCTGGCCACATTTCGGCCAGTGCCGAAGCCATACTCACAGGATTCCGCCTTTGGCTCCGACTCCGGCTACAGCAATCACACGAGCGGGACGCGCGGCTCCGGTCGAGGGCGGCGAGATCCGCGCCGGTTGTCGCAGCTCAGCGCCGATCTGGCTCTCACCTAGGCCCTGGCCTTCCACGCGCACGGTTAATCGCGTTTATCATTAACTTGTGATAATATTCGAGTATAAATAATTTTGCACCGTACTTACCACGGCAGTCCGCTGAGGATATCACGCATCAATTTGTGTAAACACGTTTCATTGAGACTGCAGACTATCGAGCCGGAGCGGAACGACGCTATATCGTTCATCGAACCACCAGCATACACATTCCAAGCGTACACGTTGGATGCATTGTAACATAGACTACACACCTTGTAAATAGTAAATTATTACTTTGTATAGAAACCAAACCATGCTAATTAACTCGGGACTATTTCGGCCAACCAAAGCTATAAAGATTTTTCTATTAATATCAACTTGATTGAATTAGACTTAGATGGAAAAAGAGTGGAGAAGTTAGATGATGACGAAATTCGCGTCTCATCTCACATTATTATGTACATTTCGTTGAGGTATTATTTATTTCTCTGTGTACATAAAACGCACTTCATAATTTATGGAGCAACTCTCCACGTTATTATTATTTATTTCCTCTGTTAGCGAACACTGAACAAGTTGAAAACTTTTCAAGGGCTGTCTCACATTTACACAACGACGTTGCGTCACGGGCTGCCAGCTCTGCTGTACAGTAAATATGTACACAATTTTTATACATACCGTTTGCGCGAAAAATCTGATGCGAGTTGCGAGGGGCTGTCAGCCAGCGATCTCGGGAACGGCAGGCCCGCCCGCCACTATTGCGTGCTCCGAAATTTTCACCTGTCTCCATTTCATATAAAGTACACTCCTACACGAATTTACATACTGCATAGCTCAGTCAGACACATCAGATGTCGGTTCAATAATTTAAGACTTGCATAATGGAAGGACTTGCAATCTGCATTTTTCTCACTGTAACGATACATAACGTACATACCTAAATTAGTTGAAATCGATGCAATAGAAACCTTTAGCGACGACACGTACATAGGTTTAAATTAATTAACGACGAATCGACAATTGTGCACAAGAACACAGGGTACATCAGAGTATTGTAGGCGACGTTTTGTTATTGTCAGTGTTTGTTATAACACATTTTTTGTACTAGTCCGATGATTTGTTTGTATGGATTACGCTTTCGTTACAATCCATTTTATTGTTCATGATTGTCGAAGGGAATCGATACAATGAATTATGATTTTTTTGTTATCACATTTGTTTGTATTTTATTATCTATGAAATATAGTGAAATTAATTTATAATGAAACGTGTGACTTGCGATTTTATTAAACTTTCAGCCAGTAAAGAGTGACATTTCCTAACAGATACATTTTTCAGACTTTTACGTGTTTAGCGTGTTTTAGTTAGCGTTGCGAAATGTCGGTGTCACAACACATGCATCCTTTGAAATTTTCATATTATCACCTTTGCGCTGTCGTGCGATGTGGAAATAACCCGTTGGGAAATGAAATACGCGGCGTGTGTTGGTTTATAGATGTCCCATGTACGATTTTCGCTCCCGGCTGCCATTTACAATTTGGGGTGAATATTCATGAGTCGATGTGTTGACGATCGCACAGGACATCTGGCCGTTCACTCTAGTTTACGTGCCTCTACCGCATTTCTTATTTATCCGATTTGTTGGCAACTTTACCGTCCTCTCGCCTCCATTCTAGTCGCGTGGACCTCTGGGACGCGCCGCACCGAGGGACGACACGTCTTGTGAAGACATTGCGATATCGCCAAAATGCATGCGCACCGCACATTCATTTATCCCCGCAGCAGAATTACGGCTTTACGCAGATACGCGCACCGCGCCATCAGTCGTTAGTTTATAGCCTAAATCGTCCTCTTCGTCCCAGTCGTGCCGCGACGTATTTTTAAAGATAATGCGAATTTACGATGCGCATTACTCCCGAACGCCGATCGCGCCAGGCAAGCAAGATATTCGCGACATCTAATTGAGTATTCATGGACAAATAGAGATTCATGTGATTTACCACGGGCTTCTTATTTCAGCTCTTTCACTGATTATATTTTGATTGAATTTTCCCCGACGTTTCTATTTCGTTTTCTCTTTCGTCTCTAGATTTACCGTTGCCGCTACCGTCGCCACTGCCGCCGCCTCGGTGGAAGGCGTGCTGCGAGTGCATTGTGTGTATTCCCTATTCCAGAAAATGGCATTGAGACCTTCGAAGGCTGCGTGAGATTTATATATCTCTCATTCAATTGATACTCTCGACAATATGAGGATCGTGCTACACTGAAGCGCAGAACAATGCTTATAGTCTGAATACCAAAAATAATTACTTCTAAGTACCAAGGTAACTTTGAGCATAAATACTAAAATTATTAAAATTTCCCAGTTTCCCACTCAAAGCATGAAGTATCTGCTGGTGGCCTGCCGCGGTGTAATTATTATGCGCCTCTTAAAAGTCTCCAAAACTCCAAAAGTCGAAAATCTTTTTTTCAATTAGGATGCATTGCTTTGGCGTTGTCGCAGGTACGTATGACTATATTTGCAAAAAGTTTTGCAAAAAGTTAATCTGACGGTTCCCATTCAACTGCTTAATCTCTTCGCGTACGTGTTTGGTACGCATTGTAAAGGAAACGAACTAATTTAGATTTTGATAAGGCCGAAATTTAATTAAATCGTACTCGAGGTTGCTTTATGCGGTTTTGCGTCACATCCCATTGCGTGTATTCGCATGTGGGGGTCGCCGACGCTGCTACGATGGAACGATGGAGGCGCCGGGATAGCGTATACGTTTAATATGATGAAAAAGAACATAATGCAAATTAACATAAATCAAGTGAAAGGCACATATTGCTGGAGCGTGTGCGAGACTTAAGAAACCGGAACACAGACGGCTGCTGAAGTCGTAAGGGTAGTTTAACGAAGCACTAGAAAACAGGACGCGGAAAAGTGCGTAATTAAATTTACATACTAACGACGCGACGCCCGCTCGCACTACGTAACTAAATTAATCGCCTGACGAACGAGCCTGCGGGATGCGGGTCGGGGGTGCACCAGCCAAGCTGACGCCGATGGCGTGCGACGCAAAGAAACATTCAAGCAATGCTCATACGCGTAATTAGAGAAACCATTGCACAGTGCACACTCACACACACACACATACATACACACCCACTAATTAGACATCGCTACGTTGTGTTTCAAGAAAAGTAGGCAGCCGATAGAGTTCGCGAGGAGTAGACAAAAAATAACCGGCATGGTTTTAATTAAGTTTGGATTAAATGTGCGTTTGCGACGTCGTGTTCGAACTCTTTACCGCAACCAACCACTCTGATGGAAATTATTGCTCGACGCAGGCTGCTGGACAAGGAGCGGGACATCGCGTTTTCCCGCGGCCGGGCATAAATCATTGAATTAATTACAAACGACCATTCATCTGTTGTAATTTCAAACGGTTCATATGCAAATTGATGATAGATAACTCTGCGCTAATTTATTTTCAAATCCATAGTTTATACATCATTTTATTGTTCTGGAACGAATGCCGACGCATTCGGTGGGATGATTCGGTGATTAATTTACCGTTTTCCTGCTGGCGTGCGCGAACCCATATCGTGCGGCTCTGCACACCCCGGTTACGTAACATTAAATCTGCTCGACTTTTGGGAGCGATTACAAAAAGGATTATAACACAAGTTACGCTCACATTATATCCGCCTACCGCTCAA
Organism: Geostiba sp. GC000077; assembly: GCA_030264215.1. Lineage (NCBI taxonomy): Eukaryota > Metazoa > Arthropoda > Insecta > Coleoptera > Staphylinidae > Geostiba > Geostiba sp. GC000077. The sequence goes on from JARJDQ010025720.1 coordinate 9,265, forward strand.
CTTGTTAATGACCGCCCCGCTTTAATTGCCAAACTCGGAAAGGCTGCATGGTAGACCAGTCAATTTTGTTATTTATTCCTTTTTAACGCCATTTCCATTTTGTAAACGCAAACCGAGATTTAAAACGGTCCGCCGCGCCGGTCAACAACGGGGTTAACGCACAGGATGCTGTGGACGCAGGACGAAGGGCTTCGACGTGCGCTGGCCTTTTAAGTGTTTAGCAGCGAATATGTCTGGGCCCCCGTTTGCGCCACCGCGCTATGGTGCTCTCTATTACGATAAGAGCTTTCCTGAAGTGACCAAATGGATCTTTTCAATTCGCTCGCATTAACTTTATGGCCGGCGCGCGGGGTGTGCGTGCTCGCTTTTTCCTCTTTCCTCCTTTCTTCTGCTCCAACACGCATTGAAAGAATCGCTTTAAAGTGTCGCACATTGTGGCCTTACAGCAATTAAATTTACAATTTGAGCACACATCGTAGTTGTGTTGTTAAGCCATCTTTTAAAATCGAATAACTTCATTATGCAGCAGGCCAAGAACATGTAAAGAGCATGTAAGTACTACAGTGTTTTCATTTGATCCCGAACCCCACGTGACCATATTTTGAATTGCCGCCAAAATTTTGTTTTTTGCAAGTTGGCGGCACTGGTATTTGGTAACGACAATAGTAACATTTTCAAACAGCTGTTTTGTGACTTTTGTGATAAATTCGTACATTCCTACCAATTCTGCTGCGTATTCAGCCTCTCCGTTAATTTCTGTTACCGTTTAGATATTGAATCAACGCTTCACATGGTTCTGTTGACTTTTATTCAAGATGAATATTTGGCCCCATGTCCTTTACGTTGAATGAAGAGATAAACAGTTACAAGAGGGAAGTGATAAAATGCGTTAAAATGCAAAAACTCAACATATAAAAGAAGACGTTTTCAAGAAGCACGTAATCTTAAGAGGTTTGTGGCTGCCTCGAAGTCCAGATCTCACTTCTTTACAATTTTTATTCATTTGTGCAAATTAAGAATAAAATCAAATTACTTCCTACAAGAGATACTGCAATTCTTCAAAGGGGGCAAGGAGCAACATATTA
>JARJDQ010025730.1:0-10399 GCA_030264215.1 Geostiba sp. GC000077
AGTTCTTCATCGAAATACGCTTCGCCAAAGCATCGCCCAACTGTTGATTCGTCTCATGCCACATGTACTTCCCAATAATAGGCACATCTTCCAAGGCGGCTTTGAAGCCAACGAGTAGTGTCATGCAGAAGCCGCCATGGTTGTCCGTCGAGTCGAATTCAAGCTGTAAACAAGCACAATCAAAACTTTCTTGTCAAGTGTCGGAGGAGGGAGGAATAAATTGTAGAAATAAAGGATAAACGCACTGAAAGAATGCCATGCGGCCGATGACTGGCGACATCCGCGCCGAAGATCTCCACCATGAAATCATGCAGCGTAGAGTGCACCGACTTGGCCTGGTTGATCTCGCACGTCGGCAGGTGCCAGCTGGTGCGCTCGCTGAGGAGCACGTGCACCTTGTTGTTGCGCTTCTTGCGGATGAGGACGACAAGGCGAAGGTAGGCGCGCGTGTGCGGCGTCAATGACGGCAGAATGTCAGCGTGCCACGTTCGGTCACCGGCCGCTCGTGCCATTTTGTACTCTCTGCAATCACACGCGACAGATTACGCATGGACTTATCAACAGGGGGAAAAAAGTTAATCCGGCGAAGACACGCTTTTTTTCTCCGCCTGCGCGACGCTAGCAGAAAGAAAGAACTTTTGATAACGCTTCGGCATCGATTTGAAATTGCCAAACATGAGTTTAGTTCATTTTCAGGTAACAACGAGCGAGTGTGTGCTCTGCATCATGGACCAGAACGCGAACTATATTAGCTCCGCATCGCTATTTAATGTAAGTTTTTTAAAGTTTTGATGTCCTTAATGTTTAAGGGGCAATTGCGCGCCTCATAATTAAAATAAGCATAGGATTAAATCCTATACTTAGCTTAAATGTCATTTCACGGCCACCCGACAGAAAATATTTAGGCGTAGTTTTGCTACAGTTTGTCTGCTTAATTAAAAGAAAAGAATAATTACAATAAAACTTTACCGCCCTGTATCTCGGTTATGAAGAACAATTTACCTATTTTTTCGCTCAATAAAAGTTTAAAGTTTTGTTTAAACAACTCTTGAACTTCTAGCTGCACATAAATAAAGAAATATGGGACGACGTCGTCGAATATAAAGAGGAATACGCTATGATAGTGGCGAATAGAGAAATGTATCGCATTCTATTCGGAGATCGCTCGCTGCAAGTAAATAGTAACAAACACACAAAAACATGACACACACTGAAGAATTGCATTGCAGAAGCACTGCCGGGCATTTCTGATCAAACATTTGAAAGACGCGGCGATAGCCAAGGAGTTGACTCACTGCACGCTCCATCTCGCTGTGTACCTGCTCGACATTTTCATGGACAATCACCTCATCACGCCGGATCGACTTTTATTGGTTGCGAATTGTGTCTTGTTGATTGCAGCTAAAGTAGAAGAATGTAACTTGCAAACACCGAGGATTGTCGAATTAAATTGGCTGGTGCCAATTCCATACCCGATCAATGACTATAAAATACTGGAGGTGTACATGCTGAAGCACTTTGATTGGAATGTCATCTTCCCGACAGCCGCCCATTATGTGCATTATTATCTCCAAGCGGCGGTGAACAAGGAGGATGTGATGGTGAAGGGGGAAAGTATTGCGACGATCGTGCGCGATATGCACATGACGATACGAATGTATCTGGTTAAAGTACTCGATGGTAAGCTATCCACGTAAACGTCACTTTTATGGTTTGAGTTTGGACCCACCGGACATGATGTGCAAACAAACTGAAACAAACTCACCTGGCGAGTGGGTGAGTGAGAGAGAACGTGGTGTGTTTGCCCACCACCGCCCCAGCCCACTTGACTTGCCCTTGCCATTTAGGGCGATTTGGAGACTTGTTAATCATTCGAATTGCGCATCTCTCTCTGTTTGTATTTCACATTTTCACCTGTCCCGTTAAAATGATCCAAATATCTACAAATTACCTCCAACGAGCACGACTCTAACCTACAATGACGAATGACGTCACAAGCAAAACTTTCTGCAGTTTAAAACAAATGAAGCAGTTATTTGTTTGAAACACCAAAACTAACCGTGAATTCACTTTTTGCTCTTGTTACAACAACAAAAGATGTTCACTACATGCAAAGTCACAAGCCGTCGATTCTGAGCGCGGCGATCATCTCACTCGCACGGCAGGCGAATCGAATGAGCGAATGGCACGAGCAACTCGAGCATTTCACGCGCTACACGCTCGATGATCTTCAGTACACCAAATATACCTTGCTACAGTAAGTGCAGACATTAATTGACAAATTATTTCTTCTTACAAAAGTGTGAATTCTTTAGGACATTGCCCTTGGCGTGTGCTGATTGTGGCATTGTACTTATTCAAACTGTCGAGACTGTTGAAACACATGAATCTGTTGAAAGTGATCATACCTTGCTCTGTCAATAAGTCGCAGGATGTCCTGTGACCTCAATGGTATCTCATCCAGGTGTCGAATCCACTTTGCCTGCAATGACTCCTGATCGGCATCGGCGGGCGTTTTGAGTGTGCCACCGACGATATCGCCAACGAGGACAAATCGAAACCACACTCCCTTGCCGGAATCAACCATTATCAGTGATGTGCACTCCATGTGCAGCCCAGTCTCCTCAAGGACCTCTCGCTTGACTGCTGTTTCAATGTCTTCGCCCCTTTCCAGGCGCCCGGCGGGCAAATACCTGAAATTATTTGTGTTATCCAAATATCGGCTTATGCATTTATTAAATTGTTGTGTTCAGTTGTGTACCATTTGCCTGCACAGCTCTGTTTCGCCTCCTGTATCATGAGCACCTCATTCTGCTCGTTGATGAGGACGGCGGCCACCACGTAGGTGATGTTCTCGCCGACGATTGGCACCTGCTTTGGATCGACTTTCGGCACCTTGCCCTGCGTCTCAAGCGCCCTGTTCTGCTCCTCGATGCCGAAATCGCAGATGAGCGACTCGGTGGAGGGCGCCAAGCCTTTGAGCACTTCGTTGATTGCCTTTTCCACTTTATCCGGCATTGTATCCAGTAAGTATAGTATGTGTTGCAGTGGTTTTCTTGTTTTGTTTATCTGCAGCTGAATGACTGCATTGGGAGGCACTTCGCGGTACGTTCAAATGCACATTCACCTCGGGCACCGCGGCGACATTTGAGTTGTCTGAATTACCTAGCTTAACACTTTGAATGGAATGCGTGGAATGCTACAGACACGGTACAGAGGTGGAATGTCAACAGAAACAGGTTGTAAATACAGGGTGTTCATTTAACTTTGGAATTACGTCATCGATCAACCGATCGTGGCAACAATGCGCTGTTTCCTGGAACGGTCATCACAGATAAAACGGCGACTAGTTAACTATCGCGATGTTGCAATTTGGTTCAGTTGACCGATGATGTAAAGTATTTCCCGTATAAAACCATATTATAAAACAAACATCCTGTGTTTGCGTGAGTATGTATATGCAAGCATTACGTCAGATAACTGTGCAAGATTTGAGCGGGGCATGAGCACAGATTTGCTGCTTGGTGGACTTCAATGTTGAATCATTCAATATGAGTTTGTGTATGGGTTAATCACAGGTGGTTCATATCAAAAACAAAATGGACATTTCCTTCGCAATACTCTGCAAATACTTCAAATGTGACACTGACGCCAAAAAAGTGAATCTGAACGAAACTGCGAGGAAATTTCTATCCAAAGGTGGATATTGTCCAAAAGAACGCAATTTGCTATTTTAAAAATGATGCCTCACGGACAACTGGGCCATTTAATTCACTTCCTGCGGAAATGCTGGAGACAATCAATTTACCAATCACAATAATGAATTTGCTGTAGAACACAATCCGTTCTCATTCTTCGACACTATACTCCCTGCATCTATCTATAATGGCAGGAACGAAAGAGGTATTCAATGTAGATGTATAGAATGGTAGAAATAAATCCATATTTTCGAAGAGCGAAGACAAACAACAAGCAAATAGCCTTGATCAATAAAATATAATTCTTCTAATTTGATTTACTCTATAATTGAATAATATAATGATTTCAATATTATAAAGGTGTATCAAAAGACATTCAGCTTCAAAGTCGCAATGAAAATGAGGGATTATACATAAATATATTAATGATAAATTATCTTTTTTCATTCCCTCCTTACTTCCTTGGAGTACGCTTATCAGTTCGAGTTCAAACTCTCAAGGAATATCAAAATCGCATCAAAAATATTGAAACTCTTCAAATATTTTGATACGGATACCAAAAAAGTGCGTCTGAATGAAACTGCGAGTATAATCTATATCCATAGTTTCGGAATCATTTCATTGCAAAGTACTTGAAATTTGAACATTTTTCTCATTCCTCTCCATTCTCTCATATCCCATGTTGCGGGTCTATTCTCGATGAACCTCGTATGCAACGAATAATATCCATTATCCATACTTGTGTAGGAATTAGACGACAGATATTCGTATATGAATATGAAATCCCTCGTCAAGAATAGACCCTCTGCTCGCGCTGTCGTAGTTCGCACTTCGCACGCTTTTAACCTAGAAATTAATGTAGTTGTTGATTTGATTTCCACGATTTCTTCGATTTTCGCATCGAGTTACAAAGATTATCCCGATCTTATTAGGTTATTAGTACAGTTTTATTCCTATGTTCTAAAGTGACATCGAAAATTATGCGAGTGGAAGATTTGTGTGCAATTGTTCTGATCATTGCCGTCAACATCGCGCATACGTACAGCGGTCGTAAGTCTCAAACAATACTATCTAAGCCAAATCTAAGCTGTTCTAGCATGCGTTTTATGCAATCAATGCTTTCAGCCAACAATCTACATCTTTCTGAGGGCACCTCCACCGCCGAATTGATATCCGGCGATGTGTTTTTCGAGATAATTGAACCAGAAGTCCTTGAATACACCTATCGATTAAAGCCAGCCAAGGATTTTGGTGTGCCATTTGTAAGTACAGCACTATACCACCACATTATCTGCAAGTACAGTGGCTTATCATGTTCTAGAACAAGTCAATTGAATTTAGAAACATTTTGCTGGTGCCAGTGAAGCCTAAACATGCATGTACTGAGATCACCAATGTTGATGACATCGAAGGCAATGTTGCATTTATTGAAAGAGGGTAAAACACAATTGCAGTTTTCTTTTGACAGCACTTTGGTCTATTTTACCGCCTAATATTTATAGGGACTGCTCCTTCAAGACGAAATCAATCATTGCTGAGCGAGCGGGAGCTCGCGCTGTTATTATAACAGATACAAACAGAGAGAATGAAGAGTACTACGTGGAGATGATTGATGATGACCTGGCGACGGATGTGAATATACCGGCAGGATTTCTCATCGGTCGCAATGGCATTATGATCGTAAATCAATTGCGGCGGCTCAATTTAAACTATGCCATTATCAATCTGCCCGTGAATCTGACATTCACGCCTGTACACAAGATTAATCAGCCGCCTTGGCTGGACTGGTGACCTTACAATTTCTTTAGATACTTTTAATCAGAAGCTGTAGGCCTGTAGGTGAAATACAAATCATTATCAATGCTAGGGCAGTCAACTACGCAATATGTATATTTAATAGCAACTTTTATTTGAGGTTAGTTTCTTGAAAGTATCGATTTTTGTTTTACCTGATCTCAAGGCCATAAAAGAATTGAAGAAGTAAACAATATCAATAATCCTTAAAATCCTAACCTTGCATACAGAAAAGAATGAGGCACTTTGATTGACTGACATGTGTGTTCATTGTGTTCATTTTCACTTTGGTGTTGTATCATATTAACACTTATCTAGTCTTGAATTTGCAACCGTAGTTGTAACTTCGCACCTGTACCGAAAGTTGTTACATACATTTTAAATACATTACATAAATTATTGTTGACAACTTGTGTGTCCTTGGTGTTTGAGTTATTTTAGGTACTGTTCAACGTGCTTGCGTAGTTGTGGAAGTTTCCAGTTGCAACCATGATTATCAGGTGCTTTTAACGTAAGTCCATTCGAAAGTCTTTCTGTTCGTTGACTTTCATTTTTGTAACCGTCAACGAATACAATTCGCACGTAAAACTCATCGCTGACCTTGTGAAGTTCAAATGTGAGACTTCCCATGTACATCGGCCAGATGTCGTCTGGAAATTGCAGGATTTTCATTAAGGCAACGATGTTGATGTCGTGCCCAGAGTATAAGATTATTTTGGTGTGGGTTTCAGGAGGAACTTGGACTTTACCCTCCATGTCGTGGAGAATTTTCGACATTAGCTCCCCGGAGCCGTTTTTCAAGTAATCCTCGCGTGCCATGTTATCGAGGACGAAGCGATCCACCTCTTCCTTCATCTTGTCCCCGTAAATACCAACAGCCCATTCGGGTACCTTCAATCCCAGATCGATTTGACTTCGAATGATATCGTAAATCATCATTAGTTGCGAGTTGTGTTCGATTTTCCACTTGAGTTTCTCCTCCACATGGTTAACGACTTCAATACTATTCGCGGACTTTTTAAACTCGGTATGGTTGACGTTGTTGACCATTTGCATGACCATCGCCCCGATTAGAGGATCTTCTTGCATCGGCTTGTAATTGAATTGCACCGGCTGCCAGTTTAAGTCGTCGGTGATCTTTGTGGTTTCGGTTGGTGGGAAGAGGCCGGCGAGGACAAGCTGCAGGGTGGTTCTGGCACGACCTACCTCGGAGCTGTGCGCTTCCAACATGTGTTCGTGATATTCGGTGCCTAAGAAGTGATTGTATCGGGTGCGAAGTTCTCTTCCAAAGTCGTAGCATTGTTTACGACCATCCTATGTAGGGCAGATTTTTGGTAAACATGCTAATTTCTGATGGGGTTTGCTGATACCTTTGTAAGTTGGCCTCTACCAAATGGTTCAAAGGCAACGTCTTGGTAGGGATCCCCTGGGTAGCTTACGCGATGATCGGGTGCACGAATTCCATGCCTGAAGATCTAAATATTAAGCAAATTGTAAAGTAAATCCCAAAAGTCAGTGAGGGTTTAGTACGTAGCGACATCTGTAGTCCGTGTTGCATTAAACCTTAAAATAATTATTTTCAATCAAAACTCACATTTAATGATTTTTAAACAGCGTAGTAATTAATATTACTCATAAAATAAAGTGCAGCAATGTTTCTGGTTGATTTTTGTAGTGTTTTTGTTTGGCATATTGCCGTAAGGATTTAACACAATTGTTTCTCTTCCTGACCACAGATGGCGCTGCATACATTGATTTCTAATTTTTATTAGCTACAGTAGGAATCGAAGTCTTCAGGATTCTATTTCTAAATAAAACTAAACAACTAAAGTTTACGATAATGATAACATAACGTATACGTAGTGAAGTTTACTTACCACTTGAACCAAAACTAACGTTGACTCGTCCATTTTCACACTTGAGCCTGCGCAATAATGGGAAATACTATTTGATTCTTTTTCGTCACTCGGAAAAAAATTACACAACGTAATATGACGCAGCGACAGCGCCGATCTCATTCGAAGTGCCATGACATTGAACATAACTCGCCGGGCGAGTAATTTAATAATTCACATTTCAAGGTCCAACTTATTGTCAGCAAACATTGACCTGAGATTTATCTTGAGTAACTATAAGTATTTTAAGAATGAATAACAAGAGACAGTAGTGTGTAAATATTTATTGAACAACGATAAAACGTTTGCTTTGGTCATTAAGAAATTAAATAAATTAAAGTGTACTACTACTACTACTACTAAAATTAAAAGCTTATTTAAGTTATAGTTTAGGTGCTTCTGGTTCTGGAAAATATTCCTTAACATATTCAGTGAATTCCCTCAACGTACAACTATCACCATGGTCAGTCTTGATATTGGGCAGATTCAGAAGTTCAATCTTTTGCTCCTCGCGAAAATTCCTCGCGTCACTTGGCCCATCCTGATACACAATCCGAACGTAGAATTCATCGCCAACCTTGTGCAACTCAAAGGCGATGTTCGACGTGTAATTCGGCCATTTTGACGCGTCAAACTGCTTCAAAATAGTCAACAATCCAATGATGTTGATATCATGCCCCGAGTACAAGTAAATCTTCGGCATTACTTCGTTATTCCTACCCGACTTCCCAATTTTGAGTTCATTTTCTTTTTGTTCCATGACTGCGTTAATCTCCTTTATCATATCGCCGTGACCATCGACCAAAAACTTCCGCCTGCTATAATTGTGCCTCACAAATTCCTCCACTTCTTGTTTCAGCTTTGCGGGGAAAATTTCTGCGCACCACTTGGGTGTCTCTAGTCCCATATCGATCTGACTCTTCACCGTGTCGTACAGTAGCAGACATTGCGCCTGTACTTTGACATCCCACTTCAGCTCCTTCTCAATGCACTGGATCACCTGTTGGCTGTTCATGGTCCTTCGAAAGTCCGGATGGCACTCGTGCCTGTGCAAATTGGCAATTGCGCGGCCGATGAGCGCATCGTCCTTGAAAGGTGTGTAGGTGAAGGGTACCGGCTGCCAGTTTAAGTCGGCGTTTACTTGCGTCTGTGGTGTTGGCGGGAAGAGGCCGGCGAGGACGAGTTGGAGGGTTGTGCGTGCTCGGGGGACTTCGGAACTCTTCGCGTCTACGATTCCATTGAAGTACTCCGCACCCAGGTGGTTTCGGTAGCGCTTGCGTAGGCTTTGACCAAGGGCGAAACATTGCTCCCTTCCGATCTAGAAAGCAAACAATTGAGGTTAAAAAAATGGAGTTTTAATGTGTAATAAAAAGTTACCTGGGTAAGTTCTCCTTTGCCAAAAGGTAGATATGCTTCATTGGCGTAGGGATCTCCAGGATATTTGATCTTTTCATCTGGCGATCTATGTCCATGTCGAAATATCTAATAAAATGTAATTGAAACATGGATGTAATTGAGACATGAATTTTAGGTACTCACAATTTGTGTTAAAACTAGTGTTGATTGATCCATGTTTCTTGTTGAGAGCCTTCTGGCCAGGACAACTGACACTAAAAGCAAAGTTTACTCTAACCCGTTAATCGATCTGTTTGCAACGCTAGCGTATCGATTGCTTGATAATTACAGAACAGGTGAGTTGATAACATTGAGATATGCTGATAAAAAAAAGTACTTACACTTTGAGGGCATGATTGCTTTTTTTCTTCACAGTATCACAGACAATTTAAAATCTAGATCAAGATCAGCGACATCAGCTGGAGATTTATTGCCTACTTTTACTTTATACTAAATTCACTGGCAATGCTTGCCGTTAATTTCACATTTGTGCAGCACAGCTCCACAGCATGACTTGACACTTGACTAGGATTTGCGCCCGCTTAATGCGTTATTGCACGAATATTTATACATCCATGGACACATGGTTTTGTCATGAACCATGCGCGATGAGTAAACACAACACGTCGCGTCTTGCGTGCGGCGCGGCCAACAATTTCTAAGTTGATAAGTGCGAGCAGGCGCAGCGTGACCCAGTTCGATCTGCGCAAGTCAACGCTTAACTATTTCACGTGTTTTCATTTTCATCGCATGTCATTGCACATTGCGCCGCGCATCGTCATTGACCGATGACCACATAATGCAATTGATTAGATATTATAGGCTTGATTCATTTTTTTATTGTTATCGTATCTTGTAAAATTGTTATTTTTATAATTACATTAGGTTTGGGCAGCAACTTCGGTCGGGCAGCCGGCGGGATTCAAGACCCCCTTTTCTTCCTTAGGTGCACTAAATACTATAGTATACTATAGTATACTATACTATGGATGAAAGGGGGGACCCTTTTTTCCTGAGGTGCACTCAATATGTTTTCGCCTCTTCAATCAACTATTAAAAAAATTATGTAATATTTGTTCAACCAAGTATTAACAAGGCACGCCATCTACAATCGTAGGATAATGTCACCGGTTTTCGCCGACGAAAGCTGGGTTGGGGCACACGCGTCGAACATTTGCTGTCGTCCTCTGTGATTTGCTGCTTGTTCGCTTTGCCTCGCACGCAGTCGGCTCTCGCCGGAATCTTTGTTGCCCGTGGGAAACAAAGCTCTCCTTTCCCCCCTCTTTTTGAAGAAGCAAAGCAGCGTTTCCGCGCAAGTAGGCGAAAAATAGTATTTAGTAAAACTAGGGAAGAAAGGGGGGTTTTGAATCCCGCAGGCTGATTGCTGCCCGACCGAAGGGAGGGCAGCAGACAGCCAAGGGATTCAAAACCCTTTCTTCCTGAGGTGCACTTTAGTATTTAGTACACCTAGGGAAGAAAGGGGGGTTTTGAATCCCGCCGGCTGATTACTGCCCGACCGAAGGGAGGGCAGCAGACAGCCAAGGGATTCAAAACCCTTTATCCTGAGGTGCACTCAATATTTTTTCGCCTCTTGAATTGCTTATTAACTCTTAAAAA
>JARJDQ010025753.1:0-25504 GCA_030264215.1 Geostiba sp. GC000077
GCCGGCGGGATTCAAAACCCCCCTTTCTTCCCTAGGTGTACTAAATACTATAGTTCACAATTGGCCGCCCATTTAAACAATGTAAAAAGGAGTGCTTTTATGAATGCGTTATTACCATAAAAGTACTCGTCGCAGGTGGCGCTGCACTGGCTGCACCTCAAAAACAAACAGCTGTTTACGATGTGTGCAAGTGTCAAAGTTGCGTTTAAATCCATATCAAAAAGTGCCCAATTAAATGGGGAGCGATAAAACGTTATATACCACTTGGCCGCTCCTCTCGGATGCATCACTTCGCGCAGCGTCGCTTGGCTCGCTTCGCTCGCCGCGCGACGCCTTGCTGCGTGATATGCATCCAAGTGTTCGCGGCCGCGTGCTATAAATAACTATTGGGATCCTTGAAGTGATTAAACAATAAATAGCGTTTGAGTTATTCCTGGTTTTCTAAATTTAACATTTATATTTGGCCGACGCCTGATAAACTCAACAAAACATTGAACTCGTTCGATTCGCAAAAGTCGCACTCGCACCCAACGGTATGAACCGAAGTACCGATACTACCGAGCTGTTGTGTAGTTGTCTCTTTTTTTTTCGGAGAACGCGCGTCCTCGCTCGTGTTTGTTTCGTTTCAACTATATCAAGTTCACGGAGAGAGAGAAAGAGGGGGAGAGGAAGAGAGAGAATTATTATCAATGTCAAGCGTTGAACTTTATTTTCCTGCCGCGCACATTGTTCGGCCCGCAAACACACACACAAAGTCAACTCAACACGTCGAATTTGAAGCCCACGATGAACTTACAGGCCTTACAGCTCGTTACCGTAGTAGCACATGATTGAGTAATTGAGTTGGCTTGTCTTCCTCTTCGTCTTGATCTCTTGATGATTTGGATTTAGGATTCCCCCGTATCCTTGGACGTGTCAGAAACATGCATGACGCTTGAGCAAGTATTCAATCACTTATGATTTAAATTTGAAAGTTTTTACTGTTTTGCAAGCTTGGTTTCTTGCCTTCTTGGTAGCCCAGGTGGCCGCACAGACACAGGATACGGTGCAGCGTTCAGGTTAAAAATAAATTCGCCGAGGCGCGCGCCGCGCCGTTTTGTTTACCAAACTGAAACGGTCTGAAACGGACGTGTTTTCCACGAAAAACCTGGTGGCGTTTCTTGGACAAGAAATCTCGAGCGTGAAGAGAAAAATTCAGTGTGCCGTTGACTACGGTAAACAAGACCATTCGCTTTCTAGCACTTCTAGCACTGCGATTTAGATTATGAACGGCAAATACAAACAAACACGCGCCGCGAAAACAGCATGTGTGGCTACGACGTGTTTTATTACGGTCTAGACTAGACATTTTCACCTGCACGATGCCCATGCACACAATACAATAACACCTGGTCGTGGTTGTTGTGGAAAATGCAAGATACGTCGAGTTTCGAGTTCATTGCCTTTTTGGCGCAGAGGGCGAGAAGCCCTCCAACTCTACCAAGAAAAATAATCGCAGCCGCCACCGCGCCACGCCATTCATAAAGTTAGAGTTGCGCCGCACGGTCGCAGACAAGTTTTTATATGCGGCGAGGCGGCGAGGCGACTCTCCTGCAGAGTGCGAGAGCGCTGCACGCGCGCTGTGCCTGCGAGCAGCGAGGTCAACAGACTCTCCACTCTCCAGCGGGAGACACGCGGCGATGGGGGCAGCAGGCAGGCGGCGCGCCGAGCAGTCAGCTGCATTCCAACTTCTTCCTGCGGGGCCAGGCATGCAGACGAAAATAAGGACATAACACACGTCCACTGTTGTTCACACAACAGCTGACTGGCATAACAAAGCTCGTCTCTTTGTTATGCTCGACGCGATGCGCGAATCGATGGCGAAGAAGCTGAAATCAGCCGGAGGGCGCTTTGTCCGTCGGACCGTCAGCAGGCCAGCCACACTTGGCGCTTGTTTGTTTTGATATGCATGCGCGTTGCGCCGCCGAGCGCCAACTTGGGCTGCCCGAATCAATGCAGGCGGACGACGGCGGCGGCGGTGGCGAGCATTGCAGCCCGCTGCGCCGCGCAAACAAAGCAAATGCCTGCGAAATGCGAATGCGCGCCTGGCGCGTCTATTGCGGTATTGCGCCGCTGGCGCGCAATAACACTCACCTTGGCTAACATTCGTGCGCTGTCCCGATGTCAAACGGCGTTATCCTGGAGGGCGCAAGCTTCGGACGCAAGAGGGGCTCTGGGGCACGACGCGGTGACGGCGTAGACGGCGACGGTGGCGGCTGCGACCTGCGAGTGCACCCTGTGGCGTAAGGCGAAGGGCGAAGGGCTGCTGTCGCCTGCCAAATCTAAATGTGCAGCAGACAGTGGTGATCAGCGAACAAACGAGTGTGGTCCGCGCGGGTCGAATCGTCGATTCCGTCGATTGTCGAATACTCGAATGTGCTCATGTGCTGTCTGCTGTGGCGTGTGGCGGCACGGCGCTGCGCGCTACTGCTGGCTGCTGGATGGCAGGAGCGCGGACTAGCTGAGCGCTGAGACTGACTCAGCAGACAGACTGACTGTGGACTGACTGAAGAGAAGGCTGACTCTGACTCCGCGAGTCGCGACGCGCGGTGGTCGCGAGTAGTCGTCGTCGTCGCGACTCGCGACTGGCAGGTGGCAGACTCGCAGAGACTTGACAGAATGGCTCGCGTGGGGGCGTGGGCTAACGACTTGAAAGCTTGCGTTTTGCGCCCTCTCGTGGCAGACCCGCACACCGCTGTCGGTCAACCAGCGAGCCAGCCATGCAGTCTGCCTCCTGCTAGTTGTTGTGCGCATTTTGGGCATTTTGGCGTTGAGTGGCGCCACTTGTTTCACATTGCCCCCGCGCAGATTGTGTATCTTTCAAACCACAGTTTCAAACTGAAGTACGCAAAATTTTCACTCAATTTTGTTTCTTTTGGATTACGCGTTGACCGATTTTCAGAATTGTTTGTTCAATCTCAGAGCCTTTTCTTTTGGTTCAATAAATAATTGTGTGCCAGATTGTTTCACAAATTGATGTAACAATTGTGAATGCGACGAACTAATAACATTTTGGGAAAAAATCTGCACATACTGCATTTCCGCCGATTGCTTAAAAAGGGCCATATAGTACAGGGTGTGTAGTGTGTATAAATTCGCGGATAATAATTACACAGCGTGATTCTTGGGCTAATTCTGAAACGAAAGCTTGCTTTTGTTCAAAAACGTTCTGCGAGTATTGGGCTCTCCAAGAGCTCTCAAAGTTTCAGAGTTAACTTTGTAAATGAACATGCATTACCTGTTTTAAATAAAAATGACTGATAACTGCAATAAAGAACTTATCTCCAATGTTACATTTAGCTAGAGTTAAGATGCATATACTAAAGAAATATAACAGCTTTAAATTGCTTAAGAAGAATTTATTTTAAAAAATGTGAATTAGAAAAATTTATGGTTTCCATGGTTTCACAGTATTTAAACAAATAGTACGAGCATTACGAGCAAAATATTTACACGCGAAGCAAGAGGCAGGTGTAAGTCCTCGAAGGTTTGGGCGTTGGGTAGGACGGAGCGGGACGCAGCTCAGAAGGAAGCACAATGGGCCCAAGGGGGGCCTAAGTGCGGCAAGGGGTTTGCATTCGAGTCCGTAAAACCAAACCAAACCATTGTACTTTATCTGCGACCATAGTCGATTAAATTTTCTTTTTTCGAAATCGTTTAGATCGAAATTGAAATTAGATAAATTCATAAATTATTTATTAATTTTGAACGGCAACGGCAGACAGGAGTACGCACATGGCGTGACCACACAAGGACAATGTGAAAAGGAATAGACAATAATCGCTCGTCGGCGCGCTCGTTGCCGGCATCCAATTCCTTTTCTTATCTCATTCGTACTTCGTTTGTTGCTTACGTTGTTTTCCACTTAGGTATGTAATGAATATAAGTGGAAAACACCTGGCAACTAATATAAATTCAATTGATCTGAAATGCATTGTTTTCAAAGCATGGGAGCAGATAAAATAAATTACATTTGCTATGAGTAATTTAAAATAATTTTACGGACATTTGGTAATATTGTACATAATTTTGAAAATGTCTTCTACCATAGAATGTGCTGATAAGTACTCCAGTCTGGCGCTTTTGTAATTCAGCACCTAAACCATGTAACAAAATAGAAGAAAAAAAGTCCTCTCCATTCCAATAGTAAACGCATAGGTAAGAAATAGAGAGGAAATTTCTTACCTATTTATGTCACTTGTCACCTTCTCAATTGTTATGTTTCCATAACAATTAGAAAATATAAGTTTTATAATATTGGAATTTGTAATGCGGTATTGCCAGACTTCTACTTCTTTGGTTGCTTCTCACGGCCAAACGAAGACTCTCAGAACATATCCGCGAATTTATACACACCCTGTATTTAAGATTAATACAGTACTTTTCGGACGATCGGCTGAAAATAAACTTACCACATATAGCTATGTCCGATGTAACATGCAAGGGCGTTGTTGGAGGATTGGATTAAGGTGAAAACATACACCACAATATTGCTTGTGTTGCATCTGCACTTTTTAATCTCAATAAACTTGCATGTAGTGATTTTTCCATGACAATATTTTTTTTGTTTGTTTATCGCCTACGAATGCTAAAAACTACTAGAAAAAATAAGATTTTTCCGAAATGTATACAATCTACAAGTCGAGTGTATACATTTTTGCTATTCATTATTTATTATATGTATGCACTTGGCGCGCGCGATGGAAGGGGGCCGGGGTCACTTCGCGGCCACCACCCAACGCGCCGCCTCACCGTTAGAATTAATATTAGTAATGTATATAGGTTTTGTTTTCTTGTTTTTATGTTTGCAAGTAGAAAATATAATATATGTATAGTAACTCGAATAAATGAAATTAATTCACATAAAACGTAAAATAGAAAGTAAAACTTGATTTATTTGAGACGTAATCTAAAGGGGAAAAAAGTAAAAGAAGTCAAATCGATTAGCAATTAATTACATTAATACAAATCGCAGCGATTTGTTTGTTCGTGCTTCGCGCGTCTCGAAGCCCCCGGCGCCTCGCCGTCACCCGCAGCCCTCCTCCCTCCCCAAGTGTCCGTCATTATTGTTGAAAGGTATATGTATATCGGGGCGTACAATACATTACAACGTAATATTTATATTCTTAGATCCTGTGAGGTTAGCATATTCTATCATATAATCAACATGGCGCATCGCTCCTCACGGCCCACCTCCACCTTCCTGCACTATGTATGTACACATGCCTGACATGCCCGTCTACAGCTACGCTCGGTTATTCCAACGCTAAAGGCTCGTCTGCCTGTTAGTGCAGTTGTGTAGTGTAGTGTGTGTAGAAGTGTGAGTGTCTACAAATTAGGAATTAATAGTAGAATTATAATTAAAATAACATAGGCGCCCGTCGTTGGAAGCGCACCACTAATAAGTGCACCTGCGCGATCGCCATCGGGGTTCATGCGAACAATATAGAGCGATGAATGCGAATGGCAACCGCGCCGCAGATCTCTTACATGGCTAGCGTCATCCGTAATCTGTTTTGTTTAAGTTTGTTTGTTGCAACATTTTTACTTCATTTGTACTAAAACGTCGTGTCGTTACCGTCCGGCGGGGGCGTTTCCGGTGCGACGCACAGCGCGCCGAAAACGACGCCGCAAATACAATATATATACAATTTCTCGTAACAAAAGTGGAGTTGCGCACGCGCCATATACAGCTAAACAACTTAAAACTTATAAGCTACAAACGTAAAAGCCGACCGAGCGTACCCCTACGTACCCCCTTCTCCGGATGCTGGTGTATTCGCTAAACGCTAGTGCATATTTATATATGTAATGGTATCATCTAAATAAAACATTCATCTCAAGTGTATTCAATGCGTGTGCGGTGTCATTGCTATCTTAGCTGCGTGTTGTAAAATCTACGCACCGGTTGCAAATGACATTTTGTTCACAACACGGCTGAACGTTGCTTCATTTAATTTTTTGATTGCATCGATTCGCATTTAACCGCTCCTCGTCATTTTCCCGGCTAGTGCGTACGAAGAGTCACCATTATTATATCATCTACATATTTTTACCTACTAAAGCAAATCACAGTAAATCATAAAATGTATTCTCGAATGATTAGCCCATTAAATATATGTATATGTTTGTTGTGTAATTTTTTTAGTATCAATACAAGAGTATGTATATATTATATTATATAGCAGTTATTCTTGTTTCTTTATGAATCCAATACCTGTGTACGGTATACATGCGTTTTATTCGTATAAAATAAAACCGCTCCAACTAGAGATGATTTCTTTTGGATTTCAATCATTTTTAACGTGTATAGCGTATCGACTTCATTACTTTTGCCATGTGCATAAGTCGCACGTGGTGTGCAGCTCGCGAGTGTGCAGCGCTACGCATGCGCATCCTATTTATGGTACTGTTAATCGTATTAATTATAGGTAAATGGTATTTTGTATTCCTCCTCGCGGCGCACGCCGTGAATTGGAGCTGTCGCTTCTCGCTTAAATCCTATCGCCCAGTCAATTACGAGAACTCAGAGAGGGTGCAGTCGGGCTGCACGACCTCGTGCTTAATCAGTCCCATTTCATTCTTTTCGTCGGGTTTCTGCTGCTGCTGCTGCTGTTGTTGTTGCTGTTGTTGAGCCACTACCACCGGCACCGACACGTTTTGAGGTTGTTGCTGCTGCTGTTGCTGTTGTTGTTGCTGTTGCTGCTGTTGTTGCTGCTGTTGCTGTTGTTGCTGTTGCTGTTGTTGCACCTGCCCGTTGCGCTTGGGATCAAAGTGCTGGCGCTGGTGCAGAATGAGGTGGTTCTTCTGGTAGAAGCCCTTGCTGCATAAATCGCAGATGTGTGTCTTGAGCGCGCATGTGCCCTCCGGATGGCGCTTGGTGTGCTGGTGCAAGCCGTGTTTGGCGCTGAACGCCTTCGAGCATACCTTGCACACATGCGGCTTGATCTTCTGCGCGTTCGCAGTCTTCTGATTGCCGCTGACGTTCGCTGCCGGCGCCACCGGCGGCGCGCCGACGCCCGCCTGATAGTTGACCACGTGCTTGTATTGCGAGTAGTTGGCGCCGGGATGGCCCATCGGGAAGGACGGGTGATGCAGGCTGGCCGTTAGCGTGCACAGGTCGTTCACCAGCAGCGAGTCGCCGCTGTGCAGCTTGATGTGCAGTGCGAGCGCCTCCGGCGAGTTGAACGTGAGTGCGCACTCGGAGCACGAGAGTGGCTTGGTCTCTGGGTCCTGGTGGTGCATCTTCGTGTGCATTGTCAGCTCCGGCTTGGACTGGAACGTCTCGCCGCACGTGGTGCACGAGTAGTTGAACTCGCCGCTGTGATACCTGTTGAGGACATTCAATCAGACACTCTGCCCAGCCACCCACCCATCCACCAAGTCTTCACAATGTTGAAATTACTGTGTGCATGCATGAATCAAACAAAATCTACTACTGCTACTACATTCTACATTAAAAAAATGACACTCTTCTCTCGTTCATTACTTGATATCATTTAATTGCACATGGTTATTATATATAGGGTGCACACAATACAACATAAGGCAACTACTTACCGCATATGCGTGATTAGCGTCCTCTTCTGAAGAAACTCCTTGTGGCAAATCGGGCATGAATGCGGCACCTTGCCGTGCAGTCGGTTGTGATTCACCAGCTCAAACTTACGCGTGAATGCCGCGCCACAGTCGTGGCAAATGAAGGAGTTGATGGCACCGTGGAAACGCGAATGCATCACCAAGTGGTCCTTCTGGGCAAAACTCTCACCGCACTCGGTGCATATGTGCGGTCGCTCGCCGGCGTGGAACTTACTGTGGGTGACGAGGTGCCGCTTCAGCGGGAACGTCCGTCCGCAGTCCTTGCACACGAACGGGCGCTCGCGATTGTGCACCTATAAACAAATTTCATTTGATTCATTAGTGGCACTTGTTTTCATTGAATTGTTGTTGTTATTACCCGAGTATGTGTGATGAGGTGGTGTTTGAGGGTGAAGCTCTTCTTGCACTCGACGCACTGGAACGGCCGCTGGCTGGAGTGCAGCAGCAGGTGTGTATTCAAGCAGTGCTTGTGGGTGAAGGCCTTGCCGCAGTGGTGGCACGCGTGCGGCTTGATGCCCGAGTGCGTCTTCTCGTGCGTGGTGAGGTGGTGCTTGAGGAGGAACGTCTTGCCGCACTCGTTGCACGCGAACGGACGCATTTTGGGGCTGGGCTCCTCCGGTTGCGCCTCTGGCTTCGGCGCCACCTCGTGCCGCTTCGAGATGATCTGGTTGTACTCCTCGGGCGTCAGCTGCACGGTGGCGTACGGCGAGATGAGATGCTTCTCGAGCTTCTCGCCCGCCCCCATCTCCGGCTTCATGAAGAACATCGGCTTGCGGATCTTTACTTTCTGCGGGTCAAGTACGCTCTGGATGGAGTAGTTGTGCAGGTCCTCGGCAGCGTTCTGCGGGTCCAGCTGCCAGTTGTAGGCGAAGTTCGTCGTCGCGCACATAATTGCGGCCGAATCGATATATCGGACGCCGCGGCGGCCGCGACGGCTCCCAAACGCGCGACGAAGCTCGCGGCTCGGGGGCTCGGGGGGTGAAGCGACCGATGGAGGTGGTGCTTGGGGGCCTTGCTGCTAGTGGCGCGATTGCTTGCCAATGTCCATCAAACGCCGCCGCGCCGCAGCAGGCGCGCAACGCCGCAACTCACACAGCGCGCGGGGCCGCGCCGCCGACAGGAGGGATCACGGACGACGGACCACAAACCACAACCCGGACGCCACACGGATCCACCGCACCACGGTGTTAACGCACAACGCGGGAGGAACGCGCACGCTCGCCGCGACCGGATGCCTGTGCTTCGGGGCGCTCGTACCTCTCGCACTGCTGCTTAAGCCGCCGTCGCTGCAGCCGCTGACATTTTCTTGCTTTTTTTCTATCGCTCCTCCGCAGTTGCGGCAGTACGTCGTACGCTATAAAGCTATGGCTCTTACGCTTACGCACTTACGCTATGCCGCGACCAAAGCAAACAACAAATGACGATCGCAGCGACACCATCACTGCTCCCACTGTGCTGCCCGTGCCCGTGCCCGCTGTCGCTGTGCCTTTGCTATTGACGCATTTTTGACGCTGCGCGCATGACCGCGTTTCAATCATCACATCCATTGCCTTCAAACTGCTTCAAATTTCAAACGAACTCGGGAATGAATGGATTCTATTCCAATTGTGAATCTACACACCTACCCGAATTTAAATGCGATGTGAAGACTGAAACTACGACAGCTACGATACTAGGCAACAGCCGCAACGACGACTGAAAGTTGAAACTTGGAAAACACCTTGAAAGCACTAAAGACAGCAATGACAGCATTTCGCTGACATTGCGACTGCAGCGCCACTCTGCGTGTCTCAGTCGCACGCGCACCATACGCATTCGCACCAACTTTATCTCGATCGCAATTTCGCAATGCGCGAGGCAAGATCGTTACGATCGTTGGATTTGGATTTGGATCTAGTCAGTTCCAGTAGGATGTACGGATGTTGTAGGAAGTTGAATAGAATGTAGAATAGTAGAATCAGCTTGACGCTCGAGCACTCGAGTCGCAAAAAACCAAGCGCACCTAATCGAGCGATTGAGCCCCTGCTTGGTTTTTGCCTCAGCTGCTTGGACTCATCCCGTGTCAGGTGCCGGTGTGTCGTCCGTGTCGTCAGTGCTGCTGCTTGTGCCTTGTGGTACTGCTACTGCTGCTGTGCATTCGCGCTGCGTGGGTCAGTCGCCAGTGTGCTGCCGTCAGTGCCGTCGTGCTCCGGCTCGTCCAGCCGCCCCAGCCGCCAGTCCCCACAACCCGTGCTCCGTGCTCCATCCTCCGTCGCTCCGTAAACCCAGGTGCAGCTCACTGCGCGCTGCCGCTAGCTAGAGCCTAATCGGTTTGACACTACAATTCGGCTAGCGACCCTAGCGAACCGTGGGTCCGTGGGAAGCGGATCCAGCAATGCGCCACTGACGGACCACACACACCTAGGTCTAGGTCGCGCGAGTGAGCTGCCCCACGACTCCCAAGCCCGGACACGACGCCGCCGCCACCGCCGCCCGCTGCCATTTACGTAATTGTAATTCCGCTGCACGGCGCACGTCATGCAGAGGAAAAGCAAGAATCCCAGTTTGAAATTTCAACTGGCAGCGGAGCCCGTCGCTGCCATGTGAGTATGCTCCGCGGCCTCCACGTACAAATATTCAAATATACTGTATTTCCAGCGAGCCGCCGGCGAATCTCGACACACGCACGACAATCACGATTAACTCCAATCGCTTCGATGTCGACGCTGACGACCTGATGAAGATCAGCGACCTGGGGCGCGGCGCGTACGGCATTGTCGAGAAGATGCGGCACATACCTAGCGGCACCATCATGGCGGTCAAGCGCATCGCCGCCACCGTCAATACGCAGGAGCAGAAACGGCTGCTCATGGATCTTGATATTAACATGCGTAGCAGTGCCTGTCCTTATACTGTCCAGTTCTATGGTGCACTATTTCGCGAGGGCGACGTCTGGATGTGCATGGAGGTACATTTTCATTTAAAATAAGCTTGTTGTTTGGACCATACTGTTTGTTGCTTGTGCAATTTATAGGTAATGGACACAAGTTTGGATAAATTCTACCAGAAAGTGTACTACCATGGACTGCGCATACCGGAAGACATCCTCGGCAAAATCACGCTCGCCGTCGTCTGCGCATTGCACTACCTGCACACCAATCTGCAGGTGATCCATCGCGACGTGAAGCCCTCCAACATTCTGATCAATCGCCGTGGCGAGGTGAAGATGTGCGACTTTGGCATCAGCGGTTACCTTGTTGACTCCGTTGCGAAGACGATCGACGCTGGCTGCAAACCTTACATGGCTGTTAGCACACTTGCATTATTCGGTGATGATTGTGTTAACATTTCCTCATTTTACAGCCGGAGCGAATTGATCCCACCGGAGACCCGTCAACGTACGACATCCGCTCGGACGTGTGGAGTCTGGGTATCTCGCTGATCGAGCTCGCCACCGGCAAGTTCCCCTATCAAATGTGGGGCACACCCTTCGAGCAGCTGAAGCAGGTTGTGAAGGACGACCCGCCGCGTCTACCGCCCGGGCAGTTCAGCGCCGAGTTCGAGGCGTTCATCGCCGCCTGCCTGCAGAAGAGCGTTAGAGACCGTTGGAACTACGAGCAGCTGCTGGAGCATGCGTTCTGCGGGGCGCACCGTGACCGCACCACCGACGTGGCTGCCTTCGTCGCTAAGGTGCTGGATCTGCCTGACGCGCCACCTCCGGCGCCGTCCTCCTGAGATTCGTGCGCGCTGTCCTAGCGCCACACCACCACCACCCACCATCAACACCAATCAATCAAACCCGCCCTCCATTCACTTCCCACTTCCCACCTGCCCTCCTCGTGCGAGTACCGGATTATATTAATGCGGTTATGCGCTTTACTGCAGTTCAGGGAGCAAGATGCCTTCTTAGCATAGAGTTTGTCGATATTTTAGCTTTAGCTGCCACATTTTAAGTTCCATTTTACGCATGGTTAACATCGAATTGATACCTTTTTATTTTCCCCACCTCACATTTTGCCATTATTTTCTAATCGTGCGTTTTTATTTGATTCTGTCGTGATGCGTTTTATTCGTAATTCTACTAACACCAATTAATCGTGATCAAAATAAGCAATGGCTAAGTCATCTTTGTGACACCAAGCAATCGTTGTTACATTTATTTAGGCTATTATCGAACATTACTTTAAGAATTTGTCCACCACTGTAAGCCATTCTAGAGTGTAGTTGTTACGCTATGTGAAAGACTTGTAAATAATTCTCACTAGCAAAAAAATGTTATTATAGTTGAATAACGAGTGTGATACGAAATGAAATATGAAAAATAAAACTGAAATATACTTATATTATTAACAATCTTCGTGTATATTAAATAATAATTAAAATTAATGTATTTGCAGCCAACTTATGCAACAACTCCGAGGGTTGTGCCTAGTTCTCATCTTATCACACTCATCACCTCCTTCGTGGTCAATACATCAATCTAAAGTAGTGATGTGGATTTCAATGAAACTTTGGGCGAGATTTTAGTTCAAAATAAAACTTATTGGTGGCGCTGCGAAAATATACTGGGAGTTTTCATTCTGCTTAAAAAGCTGAATTATTTTTGTCATAGTAATTTTAACGCTTATTACAAGCTTTACGAAAATATTGCGTTATTAACCTGACATTTGCCACATTTGCCGCATTTTGTCGCCATCTCCACACCATCGTCGTCTGTTCTCCGTTCTCCGTTATCACAATACAGTTTTGTGATTGAAACGTTGAGACTTGAGACTTGAGAAACCGGCAAGCGCCTAATGCCCTAATCGTAAGTTTGATTTCGCCATGCTTTGTTGAATTCTTTGATTTCGTCATTTTTTCGGTATTGATCGCGGTATTGATTGGCTTTGATCGCGTTTTCGAGGGTTGTGCCTAGTTCTCATCTCATCACACTCATCACCTCTTTCGCGGTCAATACATCAATTTAAAGTAGTGATGTGGATTTCAATTCAAGATATGAATCTTTCATAAGTTTCACATTTGAAATTTCAATAAAGTTTATGTTTCATAGCAGAAATTAAATTTCAAATTATTAAATATATTGCGTTTAGAATATGCTGTCCGATTGTAACTGATGTTCTGTTATTGTTATGTACAATGTTACACTAAAATATTTGCTATTTATAGTACAATAATTATTAAATTTAACTAACAACAAATAAACATATATATACATTTTAACACTTTTTTCACTTCGATCGCACAAAGCAAGTACAAATATTTCCGATTATGGTCCCATTTGAAATAAAAACATGCTTTTGGCAGTATTTTTCAATTCAATTCAACAATTCACAAGTTGGCGATGACTTTAGGCAAGATTTTAGTTCAAAATAAAACTTATTGGTGGCGCTGCGAAAATGGATTAACCTGACATTTGCCTCATTTGCCGCATTTTGTCGTCAACTCCACACCATCGTCGTCTGTTCTCTGTTCTCGGTTATCACAATACAGTTTTGTGATTGAAACGTTGAGACTTGAGACTTGAGAGACCGGCAAGCGCCAAGTGCCCTAATCGTAAGTTTGCTTTCGCCAGGCTTTGTTGAAATCTTTGATTTGGTCATTTTTTCGGTATTGATCGAGGTATTGATTGGCTTTGATCGCGTTTTCGAGTAGTGCATGCATTATTTGCAATCGTCATCAAAAGATCAAGACATCCTTGCAGCTTAGGTAAAAGCCATGCATAACTAAGATCGCCAACTTATGCAACAACTCCGTGGGTTGTGCCTAGTTCTCATCTCTTCACACTCGTCACCTCGTTCGCGGCAAATTTCGCGGTCAATACATCAATCTAAAGTAGTGATGTGGATTTCAATGAAAGATGTGAATCTTTCATAAGTTTCACATTTGAAATTTTAATAAAGTTTATATTTCATAGCAGAAATTAAATTTTAAAAGCGCGGGATTTTCAAATTTTTAAATATATTGCGTTTAGAATATGCTGTCCGCTTGTAACTGTTGTTCTGTTATTGTTCTATACAACGTTATTAATGGATTAAACGATGACAAAATTATACATATATAGGTTACAATCGGACAGCTTACACTAAAATATTTGCTATTTATAGTAAAATAGTTATTAAATTTAACTTACAACAAATAAACCTATATAAATTTTAACGCTTTTTGCACTTCGATCGCACAAAGCAAGCACAAATATTTCCAATTATGGTCCCATTTGAAATCAAAACATGCAGTATTTTTCAATTCAATGCAACAATTCCCAAGTTGGCGATGACTTCAGGCAAGATTTCAGTTCAAAATAAAACTTATTGGTGGCGCTGCGAAAATGGATTAACCTGACATTTGCCTCATTTGTCGCATTTTGTAGCCATCTCCACACCATCGTCGTCCGTTCTCCGTTCTCCGTTGTCGCAATACAGTTTTGTGATTGAAACGTTGAGACTTGAGACTTGAGAGACCGGCAAGCGCCTAGTGCCCTAATCGTAAGTTTGCTTTCGCCATGCTTTGTTGAAATCTTTGATTTCGTCATTTTTTCTTCCGATTGTAACTGTTGTTATTGTTCTGTACAATGTCACTAATGGATTAAACGATGACAGAATTATTCATAATTATAGGTTACAATCGGACAGCTTACACTAAAATATTTGCTATTTATAGTAAAATAGTAATTAAATTTAACTTACAACAAATAAACATATACCAGGTGTTCTGTTTAAAACGATTGATAGCAAATCAAGCAGGGCCTTCAAAACAGGCCGTGAACGGACGGAATGATCGGTATTTTTGTTGTATTTCAATTAAAAATGTTGAGTTTATGCTAATAACGCATATAGGCATTTATTATAGGATCATTCCGACCGTTCACGGCCTGTACTGAAGGCGCTGATCGTTTAGCTATTAATCGTTCTAAACTGAACGCTCAGTATATAAATTTTAACGCTTTTTTTCACTTCGATCGCACAAAGCAAGCACAAATATTTCCGATTATGGTCCCATTTGAAATCAAAACATGTTTTTGGCAGTATTTTTGAATTCAATTCAACAATTCAAGTTGGCGGTGACTTGAGGCAAGATTTTAGTTCAAAATAAAACTTATTGGTGGCGCTACGAAAATATACTGGGAGTTCTCATCCTGCTTAAAAAGCTGTGAATTATTTTTGTCATAGTAATTTTAACGCTTAGTACAAGCTTTACGAAAATATGGCGTGATTAACCTGACATTTCTCTCATTTGCCGCATTTTGTCGCCATCTCCACACCATCGTCGTCTATTCTCCGTTCTCCGTTATCACAATACAGTTTTGTGATTGAAACGTTGAGACTTGAGACTTGAGGGACGGGCAAGCGCCTAATGCCCTAATCGTAAGTTTGCTTTCTCCATGCTTTGTTGAAATCTTTGATTTCGTCATATTTTCGGTATTGGTTGTTGGTTGTTTGACCGCGTTTTCGAATAGTGCATGCATTATTTGCAATCGTCATTAAAAGATCAAGACATTCTTGTAGCTTAGGTAAAAGCCATGCACAGATCTATCGGCAATAGTGAAAAACATCCAGACTATGGTGTTATGACACTAGTCATGCTTTTACTGATTTACACTCCAAAATTGGTGAAATGCATGACCCTCTTCACTATTACCGATCTAACTAATTTCAATTTGTACAGAAAGAAAACACAATACAGACAATTTGGAGGATTGTTTGAAATGGCAAATGACGGTCGGAACACGAATTACAATGAGGGTACTACATGGTACAACAAACAATTTCAAATTGCTAGCTCCATGCAGTCTGCGCCGATATCAGTAGAGGCAGATGCTGCTTGGGATGATTGGGAAAGTACAAATTGCGATGATGGTGCCTTCAATGCACAAATAGGAAACATGACCATCACAAATTCAGCCAGGAAACCTATGGGCAGGGGCAGAGGAGGGTGGGGATTTGACAATGATGAAGGAGGAAGACGAAGAGGAGCAGGAGATGCTAATTATCCAGGTAGGCATCATAGCCAGAGAGCTGCCAAGCCACCTGCAGACAAGGGGCCAGAGCTGGTGGTGCTCACTGGCGAGGCAGCACGCAAGTGGGAGGAACAAAAGCGAATTGAGGACGCCAAGCTCTGGGCGAACTTCGACTTTGCAAAAGCCAATGAGTTATGTGTAAGTGATCAATAGCCATTAGATAATTCGATAATTGTGCCCACCCCAGTAAACACACATATAGATAGTATATACCAGGCATATACCATCTAGATTACATGGAGATATAACCATGTTATGTACCGGATATATCGCCGCGTTCTCAATTGTCTATATGCTCAAAAATATATATCTGGTACATAAAAATGTGCTTATATCATGTACATAACCATAGTTACATCTTACCCACAATATTTTTGAATTGTTTTATGAGAGCTAATGAACATTTCAATTAATGCTTTGTTGTTGATGTTCTTCATTTAATTTGCAATCAGTGTGGCATTTGAACTGTAACACCCTGTATAGCTGGTACATTTCTGATACATCATTTTGTTTGCTGGAGCAGGATAAAGCGACCGCTGAGAAGTGGGCTCAATATCCAGCGATAGTTAAAGCCATCTATGAGGAGCATCCGGAGGTGGCCAAGATGACATCCGCCGAGGCGGACGCCTTTCGAAAGAACAACCACGGCATCGTGGTGCAATCGCCGCCCGGCACCGCTGAGCCGCACAAAATGCTGTCGATTCCGAATCCAATTCCAAAATTCGAATACGCCTTCGTTAACTATCCGGAGATTCGCAGTCTGCTGCTGCAGACCGGCTTCGAGAAGCCGTCGCCGATTCAATCGCAAGCCTGGCCGCTGGTCCTCAGCGGACAAGATATGATTGGCATCGCCCAGACCGGCACCGGGAAGACGCTGGCCTTCCTGCTGCCTGCCTACGTGCACATCATGGAGCAACCGAGGCAGGATCGCATTCCCGGCGCGCATGTCCTGATCATGGCGCCCACTCGTGAGCTCGCGATACAGATCCACGCGGAGGTGGTAAAATTCAACTGCGCCAACTTGAGCTCGTAAGTAGAACCTGGTCAAGTCGCCAACGGACAACCCGCCGACGAGTGCGTAAACTATAGTATATTGTTCTGTACAATGTTACTAGTGGACTTATCGACTTAATAATTACAGATTTTAACCTTAATAGGACAGCCTACACTAAATGGAGTATACAACGTAATATGAACCTGAAATATGTAGGTATAGACTGGAAAATATTGAAAAAATTGTTAAATTTGCTACCATCGATTCATATTAGGTGACATGGTATAGTCCGTTTAGTGTAGGTGTAGGCTGTTCGATTACGGTTAGAATCAGTAATTGTTTAGTCCACTAGTGACAGTGTACAGAACAACGAAAGAATCATATACTATAGTTTGCGCACTCGTAGGAGAGTTTTTCTTATCGGCGAGTTAACCGTCGGCTTATGGATTTATCGGCGAATTGACCGTCGGCGTTGTCACGTACCCGGTCAGGAGGTGGCTCGTGGGTGAAAGCACGGTGAATGTGAATGACTTGTGTTCCTTATTTTCAGAGTTGTGATCTATGGTGGCGCTGATCGACGCCAGCAAATTCGCGAAATCGAGCGCGGATGCAATGTGATCATCGCGACGCCCGGCCGACTGGACGATCTCATTTCCGCCGGGCACATTGACATCACCACGGTGACGTTCGTGGTGCTTGACGAGGCCGATCGCATGCTGGATGCCGGCTTCGAAGCGCAGATACGCAAAACGATGTATCAGATTCGTCCCGATCGCCAGACGATTATGACGAGCGCCACTTGGCCGAATGGCGTGCAGCGCCTCGCCAACAGCTACATGTGCAATCCGGTGCAGGTGGTGATTGGCACGCTGGACCTCACTGCGGTGACGACCATCAAGCAGTCGTTTGTGTTCCTGGACGATGACGATGGGCATGATAAGTTGAATCACGTAAGTTGCGGACTATTAACCGATTGCGATGGTGGTGGTTGTTTGCATCGTGTCTTCGTGTCTTCGCTCTGCAGCTTTTGGAATTCATCGGAGAGCATCGCAATTATCCCGATTTGAAAGTGATTGTCTTCACGACCACCAAGCATCGCGCTTCGTACATCTCCAGCGAGCTGGCGATGAACAATGTGGAGAGTTATTGCATCCGCGGCGACATGGACCAGTCCGACAGAGAGCTCGCCATCCAGGTGATCAAGAGCGGTGAGGTGCAGTTCCTCATCGCGACTGATGTCGCTTCGCGCGGCATTGATATTCCTGATTTGACGTGAGTTTTAAAATAGCATCGGTGCATTAGTTAAACGAATTCATTTGTACGTAGACATGTCATCAATCTGGATTTTCCGCGTGACATCGAAGAGTACGTCCATCGCATTGGGCGCACCGGACGCGCTGGTAAATCTGGCAAGTCGGTGACCTTCTTCACATTCCGTGACTCTAAGCATGCCAAAGAATTGATCAAGATACTTGAGAAAGCTGACCAGGTAAGAACTTCAGGCGCTGTTGTTTTGCGTCACCATTACCCACAATTTTGTTTTTCTATGACCATTCATAGAATAGCACTTTATACCCTATATGCTCCACTTCAAAGTTAATGTTTATATCCTAATATTTTTATTTTTGCTCGTGAATCGATACAATTTTTATTTTTGACTGTTTCTGAAACAGTCGGAAACAGTTTCTGACGATGGCCACAGGCCGAAACATGTTGAACTGTATCCATTTACGAGCAAAAATAAAAATATTATCATACCATGGATAACGAGAATAAAAACAGTTTATATACTAGTCTATAAAAAACTATTCTAAAAACTGTTGCCCATGTTTGGGCATTAACTGACATTTTGAAATTCACCATCATCAATGTCACAGGAAATGCAAAAGATGATCTTGTAAGATTATAATTTGGTGGCCGAAGAAAAAGCAATGTGTATAGCTAGTGTAGAAAGAGCCTCTATGCGCTCGTGTCTTGCTTCACGCGCCCTGCGGGCTCGCTTCTCTATTCGTCACTCGCATGCATAAAATAGCACTTTCTACACTAGTACTATTAAATGCTATTAAATTACAGCCCGTGCCTGGCCAACTACGCAGATATGTGGACAAGCATGACAAGTACATGGAGCGTCGCCGCTCCGACCAGCCAGCCAGACGTGGCAGATACGATCATGGTCATCATTTCTAACTCTCTTTCTAACAATCGTATTTGTATGGGAAAAGTACCATACAAATACGATAAATGTTTATTTTTTTTAGTTTTCGACTTGCATGTCTCTTAGTTTTTAACAAATTGCGGTGCAATATTGTTAATTTCCTTCGAATTGTACTTAAATCTCTTATGTTGTTGTAATAAAAAGCAAATGTTTTGTGCGTTTGTAAATTAAATTGATTTATTAAAAAATCTCAGTGCCGTAAGTAAATAAAATACTTAACAAAAGAAAAAGATATAGAAAAATATGTGGCTCACTTCCAATTCTCGTCTGAGATTCCGCCTGTGCCCTGTGGTGCAATTTATCACAAATTAAGTAGTAGTGCGATATAAAAAATATGTCTTTTGCGTTGCTTTTGTTTGCCCCGAATGATCCAAGTCAATGTGATGTGTAGTAAAAATGAATTTAGTGCCATTTCCTATTGTCATGGCCCTACTTAAAGCTGTCCATAATTTCTATAATCGAAATTTGTGTCGCGTCGAGTAACGCTGCGGAATTATGCCTCCTCATGTACGTTCTGCTGATGTAGGGGGCGAAGCACGATGCGCGGGTCAGTCGCAAGCATACGATCCGTTTCATCGCTAAACACAAAACCATACATCAATCTAAAGTGACGTCAT
Source organism: Geostiba sp. GC000077 (assembly GCA_030264215.1). Classification (NCBI taxonomy): domain Eukaryota; kingdom Metazoa; phylum Arthropoda; class Insecta; order Coleoptera; family Staphylinidae; genus Geostiba; species Geostiba sp. GC000077. The sequence goes on from JARJDQ010025753.1 coordinate 19,458, forward strand.
GGTAGATTAGAATCGTGGGAGATGAACAAATTATGAATTGCCATTTGAGCGATTTGGAGATTTTTGGGTCATTTTAATGGGACGGAAGAAAATGTGGAAAGGAAACAAAGCGTTATGTAACATTAGGATGATTAAACATGTCCAGATCGTCCTAAATGGTAAGTAAATGTTTGTTTTCTCTCCCACGACTCGAACCTCAATGTCACGTGATTAGACTGATCTATTGAAGAGATTTGGAATAAAGCAAGCTGATTGCCTTACGTGATTTCTTTGTTCTCCAACGGCATGAGCTTGCTCTGCTCGCTCTCCTCGTTGGGCGGCTGATATGCGACCTCCGAGACGGGGGCGTACTGCGCCGAAACCAGCAAGTCAGTGGACGGATTGACGGTGAGAGCCTGCGCGCCGCCCCCATCCAGATGATCCTTGCCAGCTCGGAAACAAGAGCGCCGCGTGAGTCGGAGGAAAAGTGCCACGAAGAAGAACCCGACGGCGAAGAGCAGCGCGCCGATGATCGCCACCGTCAGGTAGAAGCAGGCGGACGCCGTTGGCGGCACATCGACGTAGCCGATCACTCCATGGATTAGCATTGTCAAGCTACGGAGGAACGGGCGTGAAGTTATCAAAAATTAGCAAGTTACCAAAAGGTACCTACCCAATTGCAAATGTAGCGATAGCCGACGTGAGATACACCACCGGCAAGACATTACGCAGCGGTACGCAGGACATGCCGCAGGGGTGCCGCGCGGCCTGCGAGACGGTGGCGGCGATGTAGCTGATAGGCCGCTGCGACCATCGTGGCTGCGGCTGGTGGGGTTCGTGCTGCGATTCATACGTGACCGTCGTCGGCTGATAAACGGCTCCGTTCACCGACATGTTGCTATATAAAAAAAGCAGCCGGAGCGAAGCAGGTGTTTCAATCGAGTTTCAATATCAGATTAACAGCTAACAGGTTATGTTGTCATGTAAATGCATTCATCATTCAATCAGAAAATAACAAGGCTGCTAGAGAAACAGGAGCCGCGAATTGCTGAATTTGAACTGAATTGATCTGTGAACACTGAAACACTGAAGAATCAAAAATTGAGAATAGAATCGCATGCATGAACTCATGAACTCATTGTCAATGTGTACAAACAAGATGACTGAATGCAAAACGGCAAAGTCGCATATGGCGTATGCATTTGCATATTATATTATTATCTTACGTGCAGTGGTGTGATGCTGGAGGGCACGGTCGCCGAGGATGTCGCACTGCGTGTTGCTATTTGCGAAGTTACGATTCTTCCTTGCCTGCTCTACCTGCTCTACTGTGCAATATGCATTGTGCCCGCCAGTGTGTAGTGCCTGGTGCCCCTGTGATCGGTGATCGTTGTGATCAGTTGTGATCGGCGTCGTTGTGCTTGGTTGTGCTTTCTTCTCTCTGACCGAGGAGAGGGTCACAGTTTGACAGCTTGACGCCACCACAACCACACCACAACCAAACCGGTCGCAACGGACAAACACAAACATTAACAGTTCGAAATGGTCATGGCCATTTGGTCATTTGGTAAGGTTCGTGGCGTCACGCATTAACTTCGATGACTTTGCCGCCGCCAGTGCCGGAAGAAGGTGCTCGTAACTTATTTAAACTTGGTGGTAACTTCTTCGTGCGATGAGATGGCGCGCGGCGCGGCTCGTAGATGGCTCATTGCTAATGATATGTTTTGTAGCATGAAGGTGGGCCCACCGCCACCGAGCGCTTGTATCAGCGCGTTATCGACTTTTTTGGGAAGTCCGAGGCGGTTAGATGCCGCGCGAGGGCCGGCGGCGCCACGGCGCACGCCCCGCGCGACGGCGGGCACGACCGTGCCCCGACCAGCCGCTGCCCCCACCACCGTGGCGGCGTGCGCTCGGTGTGTCGACGCGAGTCACGAGTGGGACCCAAACCACCCCGAACCGTCAGTCTCACCATCCCGTCGGCTGGCTGGTCGGTCACGGCCGAATTTTTTCATTTTTCTCTTCTATAAATATATTATACACACACACACACGCACACAACCGCATTCATACTCGCAAAAACCGACATATTCGCACAAGCATATATATATATATATCCCACACCCGAAGCATCGAGTGTCAACAGAGGAACAACAAAAAGACGTGTATACTTCCCAGTAATTCGCGCGCGCACTCCGGAGATAAACAATTAGCGTGGTTAACCGCCGCCCCCGCCCGCCTAGACCTCCCATCTGCCACACGCCCGAGGCCGTTGCATCGCCGAGGTGGAGGCGGAGGCGGCACGCGGCGACAGTGCGCGAGGAAGGTATTCGCTGTGGTCTGTGGTGGTGTGCTGCTGCACGTGCAAAGATAGTGTGTTCCAATCCGGAGGTGGCAGGCGCTCACGATGCGTCGTCAACACCTCCAGTGGCGGTGGACCCCCTAGATCACCGAGGAGTTGAGTGACCAGCCCCAGCAGAGGTACACCTATGTGCTATATATCACCTTCCAAATCGAAAACAAACACACTTGTGTACAAATCTATTGATTAGCAAGATCTTGGTTTTGCGTTGCACGAGGCCAGGGACCGCGGCGGAGTTATTGAACTTTTTCCGTACCGACCGTAGCGTTTCCGGCTGCATTCAACGTCCTACATCGCCAACCCCCACGGCTCACGAGCTGCGCGGCGCGGCGCGGCGTGCGTCTCGTTTGTATGCGAATATTGTCGCAATTAGAAATTGGTGGAACCAATGAGGGAGGGCCCTCAGGATCAGGTCAGGTGGAGGTGCCGATCGCGCGCTATCGACCAAATAAATTCGTGGCTTCAATCGTCCCAACATTGTTTTCTTACTGCCCAAAATGCATTTCTATACAATGGTATTAATCCATACCGCCCCCTGCTCCCAATGGAATGTCGTGTTAATTTAATTTAATAAACTGGTCCCCGACAACCCCTGAACGCCAGATGGCGGCTCAAAACAATGGAAAGTTGCGACAGTTGATGAAGTTGTCACATCCCGTAGTGTGGTGCGTGGATTTGGTTAGGGCGCGCTCAAGTTTGGTTATATCCGCCTCGGCTTGTTTTTGATAGGATGATATCCAGCGATGCAGCGTGGTGGAGTGCTTTCGCGTTTGTACGCCCCGAATTGGGAGGAAGATTTTCTGCGAACTTCCGGCATTTTGGAAACTCCAGGCCAAAAGAGGATTATCATCTTTTGCTTCGTTAAATTATTATTGATCGGTTGGTTCATCGCGCTGTTGAGCATGTGTCTGCTCGCCGGCTTTCGTCTCTAGAATCTGGATCTCTAAGATCGCGGATTCATTAAAGACCAAAGTCAACTTTTGAATCCATCGAGATTTGCGATATATTCCAGTCTTTATGCAATTTGAATAATATCATCCTTTCATCCTTGGGCTTATGGCTCCCTATACTCTGCAATTAGTTATGTTGGACGGTGAAAAAGTACAGGTGCAGCTTGCACTTTTAATTAACATTTCGTTGCGTTCCAATTAAAAAGAAGAATATGTTTCTATTTCGCCTGAGAGTCGCGCAACAAGTTATTCTTGGCAGTCATCTTCAAGCGCCCACCCTCTATTTGTGGCCAACTATATATAGTGTTGTATTAAATTTAATATCGCAAGTAATTTCGAGTGCAAAAACGATCTCACAAATTGTTCGGAAAAGTTTAACGCACTCCGATAGGCGGCGGGACGCGACGTGTCACGGCGTGATAAAAAAAAGATAAAATATGAATCATACCCATTACCCACAAGCCCAACAACAACAAGGCGGGCGAAGATTTAACTGAATGGCGAATAGTTGGCATAGTTGCTCGCGGCACGCTGACAATATGCATGCATTACATATCTCGGCGCGGTTGCGTCTTGTGATGTCGTTAATGGGATATTTACGTCTCGCGCCTGCCGCCTCCTGCCACCACCGCGACGGGGCTTTTGTGCACGCTGCGCGGCACGACACGCGCCTCGTGCTTGTGCGCTTCACGCTTCGGCTCGTTCTAATTTTCGTTTGTTCCCGCCCTCGGGGTGTTCTATACACTAAATCATGCAGGTTGGAGATAATGAACTACTGCTTACTGCATTGTACAGTGTGACAGTGCGTTAGGAGAGGGTGGGCCGTGGCGAAATATGCATAGATGCGCCCATGCGCCTAGTTTATCGATTGATTTGGCATGTTGGGATATGGGGGATGTAGCAGATGGGCAGATGCGGCGATGTGGGGCAGTGGAACGGCGAGGCGCGCGGCGGGCCGATGAACGGCCTCTCGAGTGCATTGATTTTCCCACCAAAGATTAATATGATCAAAGGCAGCAGCAGGGCAGGATGTGGAAGGGGTGGGCGCGTGTCTGCAGTTAAGCGCTCTCGAGCGGCGGCGGCGGCATGCATGTGCAACAATCGATTTGCAGCTACCAGAAGGACATGACATGAGTCATGAAAAATGCAACCAGCCGCAGATATTACATATTCGCGGTGGGCTATTATGCGCCAGCCGCCGCGCCACCCCTGCGTCCCCCGTGCTTCCGCGCCCTAGCCCATTGCAATTGGGTCGCATGTTTTATTATAAAAACACTGTAAATATATTAGGATATTAAGAATGTTCCAGGGTAGTACCTATTATCCGGGATACAAAACTCTCACATTTCTTTTCTACGTTTGAAGAAGAGAATAAGCGTTTCCGTCGATATAGGCATAAAATAAGTTTGCAGGCAAAAATAGTCATGAACAATGGTATGTTAAAATAGAAATGATATAGTATTTTTGATCAAGGGATAGACTTTGGCCACGTTACTAGACATTTTTAGCTCCCAATGTGAACAACAATCGTTTTCAGTTTCATGTTTGTCATTGGGAGAGCAGTTTTATGACTCACAAAGTAAAACTTGTAACCTACTTAATATTTTAATAATATTACTGAAGTAATTCGGCCAGAAATCAGTATTTGACTTGTCATCATGAAGAAAACATAGGAAGTTTTTATACACAAAAAGTATACAAAAATTGTGTTAGGTTATGGCCAGGATGCTATCCTAATCTATCCATTCAATACTGAGGTTCTACTAACCAGTCAGTGAAAGGCTTGCAAACTGCATTCGCAGAGACAATTACAATTCACTAGGCTGATTGAGTCAGAAGTGGCCAATAATCTCAGACGCATCTTCATTATTGGAGGCAATCTCCTTAAGGCAACTAGCATTTGAATTGTATTTTGCCCATCTAAAACTTAGAATCAGTCAAAAATATGTACACAATATGAAACAGTATGTTTGATTTACGTTCAAGGCAAATGTTCTCTAGGTTCCATTCCAAATTGCAAGTCCAGTCTGTTAACAAGTTCCTTCGATTGTCCACGACATGCACGTTCTTTAAACACGTTGAATCGAATTTGGAAGCAAGAAATGCATCAAAGTAAATTTGCAATCCTGACCAGCTCTCAAATTTGACAGCTCGAGTCTGTGAGCGAAAATGCATCATGGCATCATAGCTTGAAGTCAGGGTAGGACTAATTAATATTTTGCATATTTCTCATAAAATATACATTATAGACAATGTCGACATTTACCTAGTGTGTTAGCGTTAATATTGGAATAATTACAATGTCCAATACAAATTTCTATTCATTTTGCAATTTAAGAATAACAAATATTGAAAGCCGGCACGGCAAATAAAGTCATTTCAACCGAAATTCTTTCCTGATCAAAAACAGTATATCGATTTATACATATAAGGTTTAATCGATGTAAATATGCCTGCAACATCCCCACAATTGAATTGTTTGTTATTGTTTCAATTTCCATCGTTGTCATGCTTTCCATCGTCCCAAATCAAAACAATAGTAGGTTGTCTTGTGGCGTGAATCGCTACACGCCAGCGGCACATAAGCAGGCAACAGCAGCCGCGGCTCACATGCGTTGATATTTGAGATTTACGAAACAAACATTGTTCGCAATTGGTCGATTTCCAATGGTGTTCATGCTGGGTCTTCATAAATGCCTGATTACCACGTGATCAAATTTTGAATACCCGAGCAAATTTTTTCGTTCTCAGGTTGGGGA
>JARJDQ010025759.1:0-11445 GCA_030264215.1 Geostiba sp. GC000077
AAGAAGTGCAAGGAAGTAAAGCGAAATTAAGAGCAACTGTTACCAATATGCGTTTTAGCTTTAAGTAAATAACTAATTCAAAGGGCCAACAATATACAATGGATGCGTTCCTATTACACCAGTCACAATTTCATTTTCTAAAGGAGGGCTAAAATGCACCAAACGACAATAGCCAATTATCTTAGCATAAACAATAACTGTCCATAAAAGTCAAGGTTTAACATTTGATCAACCAGTGGTTGATATTGGACGTACATAATTCAGTCTTCCCCTGACTTATATTGCATTGCGTCCAGTTCAGAGCTTTGAAGGACTTTTAATAAATCCATCATTGAGCGTAGCGAGTAGAGCGAGCGAAGTTATTTATGATTTTAAAAAATACATCTTTGACTCATCATCACACGAAAACTACAATAACCATGGTATTCAAATATTCCAGTTTAATTGGGATGTCCCAAGGGAAGTATTATGATCTTTGATAATTTATAATACCGTCATACTTCAGGAATTATGAAGGATTTTCTCTTTCATTTGTAATACATGTACCGTAATCTAACTATAGGCAACTCATTTCACTTGCACGCAACAAATACTAAATCCAAGCTGATAACAGCTTTTGTTTCAAAGCTCGTTGATTTTTGCATTGTGTTGTATTAGTTTACAAAACGCAATCTCAACATTTAAAATCGAAAGAAAACTCACAAAATCAGTCCAGCAATAGCAGAAATAATTTTGGAAAAGAAGTGCAAGGAAGTAAAGCGAAATTAAGAGCAACTGTTCCCAATATGCGCTTTAGCTTTAAGTAAATAACTAATTCAAAGGGCCGACAATATACAATGGATTTGTTCCTATTACAGCAGTCACGATTTCATTTTCTAAAGGAGGACTAAAATGCACCAAACGACAATTGCCAATTATCTTAGCATATAATACAGCATCTTAGCATCTTAGCATATATACAATAACTGTCAATAAAAGTCAAGGTTTAACATTTGATCAATCAGTGGTTGATATTGGACGTACATAATTCAGTCTTGCCCTAACTTATATTGCATTGTGTCCAGTTCGAAGCATTGAAGGACTTTTAATCATTTCATTATGAAAGATTGTTAAAAATCAATTCAAATTCTGAGTGGCCTTTCAAAATATAAGATTTGGATCGATTAATAAATTTAATATAAATGTTGAACACCTATTACTGAACTACAACTTTTGCTACGCTCAATTTCGCCTTCCGCTCCGGGCTGAGCTTATTTATATCCGAGAAGTTTGAAAAGAAACAAGTACAAAAACAATCACCACTCGTTTGGTCACGACACTGAGATGAAAAGCGTTTTCACGTAAGAAATCCAGAGGTTGTGGATGGAGAGCAATTTTGGCAAACACAACTACAAGTATGAAAACGATTAATTATTCATTTGCTTCGTACGCGGACGGAGGACAATGGCAAATTGTACATACGTGCCCTGAAATTATCGTACGTGAGTAACAAAACGGCGCGGTAATGGACGCCAATGAAACGCGCGCCGTCGTCAGCATCGCATTCAAACGTCCTGCTTTCCGGCGGCCGCCCACCCCTAGCTTGGCCGGCGCGCGGACGAGCTAAAAACCAATAGCGTTATTACGAAATCCACTAAAATCGAATGGTTATTGAAGCCGCAAACGCTTTTGATTTGCGTCTAGTCACACGTATGATGTCTTCGTTCGGGCCCCGGCATTAGGACGGGGCCCGCCCGCCGTTACATATGTACGGCGCAATAAAATAACGTTGTTTCCATGCCGCTTGCCGCCGCCGCACACACACACACACGGCAGTTCGTTCGTTCGCGTTCGTTTGCCGCGCGCCCACCGTCGGAGATGCACCGATGTGAAATGAAAGAGAAAATGCGGTTTTATCTAGGCTTTCTGGCTTTCGGAACACGTCCTCGAGCCGCCGCCGCCGCCGCCGCCACCGCCGCCGCCACAGCGCGATGCCTAGGCTTTTTCCCGTTGCTCGAGCGAGGAGATTTCCAGCGTGCGCATTTGTGTTTGCTGGAAAAACGATGCCAAACGCGAAAGGCTCGGCATGAAAGGCTCTGGGCGGCGGCAATGAATACGAGATGGGCGCATTCGAAGAATGCCCGCCCGCACGCTGTCCCATTGACATGAAAAGAACATCTTAATTGACCGGTTAGCTAATCTGCAGCAATTTGAACTCAATTCAAGCTTTGGGCAGCTCATCACCCTCGCGAGTCGCGAAAATCAATCGCAAAGGATATCGAAATCAAAATTGTAAATTGTCGAGCTAATTAGCTGATAATAACAAGCGCGATGACGCTGAGATGTGGTAATTGATTGACGCGATTAGATTAACGATCGATGTAATCCAGCTGTAATTACGCCGCGGCGTCGATGTGGAATTGCCGGGGCAAATGATGAAGGGCGAACGGTGGAGGCGGTAAGATGCACGCCACGCAACGCGTGCAAATGCATGTGTGTGTGTGTGTGCGCGGGACCGATTAAACTCGGCGCGGCCTAGTTTGTCATATAACATCGATATCAACCTCGAGCGCGAGAGCTTCTATCGTTAGCGACGTTAGCGTGCACGCCAAATCAATCTTAAGTGCGTAACGAGATGAATTACGCCCGAGACGATTGTCTCGGCGCAATTTAATTGGAAATTCCAATTTGACACATTTCCACATTTCCATGGCAGTTCCGCGCATTTCAACATGCTAACGGCGTCATTTTGAAAATGAACTTTTCGACTTTTCCAGCGCAGTGCGCTTGTAGGCCTTGTAGCACTTGCAATAATGGCCTAAATGGCAATGGAGATCTCCGCTGTACTCTCGGCGTACGATGGTGGAGGCGCTGTCCATAAATCAATGAATTAGCAACGTGCGCCGCTTACCGCCGCCGATGCTATTATAATAGCAAAACGGTTGACTGTTGGCGCAGACAGGATCTAAATATTCATCAATCAGGAGTTAATAGTTGCCTGGAACGCTCTCCCTCGGCGCCGCCGTCGCGTATATCATTTTACGTGCCCGCGCGCGGCGTCTGTCTAATCTGCTTCGTCGCGCTCTATTAACTTTGCGCCGCAAAACAATCATGGCCGCAAGGTTGCAAGGTTGCAACATCTACAGTACTTTTCATTTATCCTTGAACATTGGCCAATGCATTTTGCCCATATGAAACTGCAGGCCTATGTTCCAAAGTAAATGTAACGAGTCCGATAGCGAAGCTGCGGAGCAGCCAAATTAAAAAAAAAAAAAAGATTCGGTGATTGTTCCCAAACCACAGGAGTGATTAGAATTTTCTCTTCGGCCGCCAGAGGGCGCCGTTCACCCCTGTCAGTTTATTCCTGTTTTCTCCCGGACAATGTACCCGAGGGAAACGCAATCCGTCAAAAAGTATACTCTATCAGTTTAGAAAATGTCAATCCTATAGCTTTTCGCGTTTCCGTACACTGGGCGAAAAAGTAAAGTTTACAATGTTGGAAATAGGGATATCACGGAAACGCAAAAAGCTTTTGGGTTGAAAATTTCCACAATGATTACGGCATACTTTTGACTGGTTTTGCTATCATCTGCGTTTTCCTCGGGAACATCGTTCGGGAGAAAACGGGAATAAACTGGCGGAGGTGAACGGCGCCCTCTGGCGGCAGCGCAAAAACAGTTTAGGGGGCTGATTATTTTTAGCAACACCAATCCGAAGAGGAAATTCAAATCGCCCCAGTTGTTTGGGAGCAATCACCGAAACTTTTTTGAATTTTGTTATTTTCTGCTCCGCGTACGTGTACTACACGCGTTGCAGTTTCATATGGGCGCATTGGCCTCTTAGACCATGAAAGTATGCGGCAGGTGGTAAAGTGTTGAAGGCAAGTGTTTAAAAATGCGTGTTTGTGGAGTTACTGATTGTTAATTGCCGGTTGTTGCTTGGTTGGGCGGCAGCGGCAATGGTAACGGTTTCGGCGCGACATGCGGCGGACAAGATTCCGTCGGCGGGCGGGCGTGCGCCGGCGGCGGCGACTGCGCCACGCCGGCGAGCGCGCCGCGCCGCACGAACATTACGCGTCGCGACGCCGGCCGCGCAACCTCGGGGCACACCGCCACGTCGCTTGCACTCACCGAAGCCCGCAAAAGTTCGTACTTCGGCACAACTTTTGCGCGAAACTAAAAATCCAATCGTAAACATACCAGCAAAAAAATATCGCATTTTTCTATACCACTTCTACACTTTTACGTAAAGCTTATATATAAATCTATAAAACCCAGCACGTTTGTAAATTGCAAAACTTTTGAGAAGTTAAAAAAAACTTGTGTACAATCCTATCCAAACTGTCTAACTCTGTGTATACTATTCGTCGAACTGTTCCGTGTGCTGTGTGTCTTTTTGGTAAAGTGTAATAAGTAAAACATATCGCGTTAACGCATCATCAAAGCACCCCCCGAAATGTCGGAGAGTGCATACAACTCCCCGCTGCCCTTCCGGCGCTTCACCGACTCCTGCTGCTCCAGCCCGGCGCGCAGCATCGGCGGACTGTCGCAGATCTCCATCACCGACACGCTCACCGACTCAGACGGCGAAAGCGACCTGCTGGTGGAGACGCCCGGCACGCCCGACCAGACCATCATCGCCGGTTGGCTCAAGTTCAGGGACAACAAGAAGGTCAGACATCAACCCTCTTCCCCAAAACCGAAACCTTTACCTGCAGTTTTATCCCGCGGCACAGGAATCGATCGTGTGGGTCGTGCGGGAATTGTCAACCCCGACTGATACATGCTGGGAATTACAGTTCGGCGCGGCAATTTACAACTAATATGCATACTAATATGATAGATAACGCAATGCCTGGCGCTGGGTGCACATTTCGGCGCGTCGCGCGCCGCCGCCGCATAATCCAATATCGAAGATACAGCCAACTCCGACGTTATGTCCCTGTCCCTGTCCTCCGCATGTCTCGCTCGGATTGCGCGGATATCCTCTACATTCCATATTCCTACTGCGCTATTCGAAGGATATGCCGCCATGAATATCCCAGCAGTTAGAGTTGCGCAAACTGTTACATCCAACTTTTTGTTGGTCTGCCATCGAAACTTTGGGCACACGCGCGCGCAAAAAGCCAATCGTCCTTACATGATTTTTCAATTACGCAGCGCAAACCTATCAATTAGTTTTGTGGATTGTGGGTCATCCACGCGCAGGGGGTGATCATCTACGCACCACATAATAGAATACTCACGAGTCACGAAAGCCAATCAACAAATACCGCAAAACAATAGTCCAATAAATATTTCGTCATCAATTTTGGAAATTTGATTTGGGATTTGGGAGCTTCACATATAATATACATTCCTGTTATCACCTATGGTCCTATGGCACTGGACCACTGGACTAGACCACATATTTTCAAATTCCCAAATGCAATACAATATTCACACCTCCAATAATAAATTAGTTGAATAAAATTTTCATTTGCGTGCAAAATCAGACTTCAATTATTTGAGCTGCGCAAATAAAAATGATAATCAATGAGGTTCTGATTACCACATATTGCGGATGTCTGTGTCCAGCGCGTGTTGCTGTGTTTGCAACCACATCGAGTGCTAATTGATAAAAAGTAATCGAATCGCAATTAAATGACAATGGCGCAAAAACCGGAAGCGTTTAATTTTCCCTGTGCATTTGAATTCATTCGGCGGGACAATCAATGATCCGCGGTGTTGACACACTCAAAAAAGCTCGTGCGCTTTATAATTTGAAAAAATGAGCGTTTGATTTATTACCTTCATGTTGGAGGGTGAAATAATTAGTTTTTTTTCCTCTTCTTTTCGTGAGCTTCCTTTGTATACTGGTTAGCAATTAATTATCGGCGCGCAAACAAATTCTAACTACTATAAATTGTATAGTAAATTGTATTTGCTATAGCCCAAAAGTATACCTACAGGGTGGATTTAAATTGGCGGAAAGATCCCAGGTAACTTTGTAGTTTATTTCAAAAGAAAACGATAATTTTAATACCAAAATGCTGAGATAGTTTCACGAGATCCTCAAATTTTGAATTTTTATATTAGAATGTTACAAATGTGCATAGTAACAAAATTGTTTATCGTTGCACAACAGCTGTTGTAAAGATCGAACACTTCTGTAAAAACAGTATTCGCTTAATTAGCATTTATCCAGAATGATCAGCACTTTAAAACTTTCAATATAATTAATCCAAATGAATTGAAGTCAAAGTTTAAACAAGAGAGTAATTCTGGTTTGATGCTATTTAAAAGAAAACTGACTTTACAGAAGTGTTCGACTCTTACAACAGCTGCTGTCTAATGTAAAAGAATGTTGTTTTTATGCATATTTCTAACCTAAAATTCAAAATTCGAGGACCTTGTGAGACCAAACTTCAGCATTTTCCATTTTGGTATTAAGGTTACCACTTTCTCTTGACATAAGCTACAAAGTAACCTGGTGTTTTGGTCCACCCTGTATTTTTCGAAATGTGTTGCGAACTTACGAGGTAAGTCGCAGTTTTTATGCCATTGCAGGCGCATCGTTGTCGTGATTACGATGTCGATGGCGCACTTTACGACGCGCCGCCACAAAACTGCGATATAAAATAATAAAATTGTGCGACTGCAAATGGAAATATTTATTTAATGCGTTCGACAGCGCGACATCCGCGGAGATGTCGGCATCAAATCAAAGCGCGTCGCGCCGCCGCCGCCGCCGCGAAAAATGGAATATGAAAAATAATCATTCGCGCCCCGCTCGCGGTTTTATTGCGCTCTGCACATCTGCGCTCAATATTTACCATTTACCCATTTATTTCCGTGGCGCGTCTGGCGCAACGTCTGCGAGCAGGGTTTTAGTTTTATATCGACATTGTTTTACGCTGGCTTCCCCGCACGCCTTCTTATTGGTTTACTGCGCGCAGAAGATTCGCGTAAGATTGATTCCGAGCGATGGTGGCAGCGCGTTCTCGAGTCGCCTTGACAGCCTTGACAGCAGCGCGACGAAGTCCCGAAGTGCATTCACGATTCGCAACATTGCGACATCGATGTGTCGACATCGCAAGGGCAATTTATACCCCAATCCACCCCAAACATTCATTGCATGGTGCATGCCGCGAGCTCGCAACACTCCAAAGAAAGTGAAATTTCAAATGTTGTTTGATGAAATTCATGCATGCGTATATTCAGTCTCATGATGGCATTATTTTAATTTCTATCCCCCCTGAGACACTGGAGCATCGAGAAGTCGACCTGGAGTGCAATAATCCGTTTAAATACGCGGTCGAATGTGCCCGTTGACTTTTCATAATTTATATTAAACGCGCGCGCTTTTTCGCATCGAGGTAACTCAATAAACTGCCGCCGCCCCCCTTGTGGCGGCTCGTCACTTTGAGGCATTTGCGGTGCGCCGCAGAGCCCCTAATTCCCTCACGAGTGTGTTTGCGCTGCGCTCGCGATATTTGCGCTTAAATATTATCATTCAACATTTGCGCAGAAATAATTTCCATGCACGAGCATAATGCATTCATTCGCAAAGTGCGATAAATTTCTATATCTGCACCCGAAAGTTTGCCAGCCCGCGAAAGAAGCAGGAAGTTTTAGCGCTGCACGTTACTTTTTCTTTTTTCTTCCAACCGCACATGACAAATACGAAATTGAAATAAATATTCAGGCGCGCAAATAAAAAAAAACGCATATTATTCACGTTCACGGCCGCATTCAATAAATTCTCATTGCGCCCTCATTTACATTGTTTCTTTCCACACGGTCGTCGGCCTTATTTAAAATGATTAGGCGCGACAAATCGAATTAGGCGAACATATTTATCTTTACTTTCGCAATGAATGGGAACCCCTCGGCGCGGTGGCCTTTCTGAAAGTTGAAAGTCCATGATAAAGGCACATTTTGCAGTTACTTATTAAATTCGCTTTGTGTATTTTCGCATAATATCATTTTGATAATTAAACAGATTATTAAGCAGTTTGGATCCCGTTGCCGGCTTTGATGAACGCTGAATTTGATTAATTCACTCGCTTTAATAAGCGCGGAGAGTCGAAGAAGCAGGAATGGGGTGGAAAAATACGAACACGCTTAATTGCCGCGGCGTAGTTCACGTTGACATGAATAAAATATCCTAATGATATTATTATATAATGGCGTGCGACAAAAAGTGTGCGCCACAAAGTGTTTCCATAAATATTATAAATGCACGCGGAATAAATAATGAATGAGGTGTAATCAAAGTTGACTTCGTTCGAGTGCCAGCGTACATTAGGCAACAGCCAACACGAATTTGCACCTAATAAAGGCCACAAACACAAAGGCCTTTTCATGTTTACACTGATTTGGAGTAATATATTCCCTTGCTAAGGATTGTTTGCTTTCTTTTCCTTTTTCATAGAAATAATTGAAAAATACACGATCTAACTCAAAATCGATCGGTTTTGCGAAAATAAAAACGTTTAATACTACAAAATAAGTTGTTTTTTTTGTGGTGCACGAATGTTCCGTTTGGAAAGAAAAAATATTTTATTTTATTTCGCGAAAAATTGTCACATCAAAATTCAATGTTTCAGTGCTAACAAACACGTTTTTAAGAGCATGAAACGTTGTTTTTTTTGTGCAAAATTTTACATTTCGTGGCACTGAAATTATTCTTCTAGTATAACAATTTTATTATTCTTTTACCTCAAAAATACAATTTCAAACACAAAATCGATCGGTTTAGAGAAAATAAACACGTTTAAAACTACGAAGTTGGGTTTTTCGTGGTGCACTTTTGGCAAGAAGAAATTTATTTTATTTTATTTCGCGAAATAAAATTTCAGATCAAAATTTAATGTTTCGGCGTTAACAAACACGTTTTTAAGCATCAAAATTTGTTTTTTTTTTGGGCGAAAATTTACAATTCGTGGCACTGAAATGATTCTTTGAGTACCAACATTTTATTTTTTAAAACCTCAAAAATACAATTTGTAATGTAAAATCGATCGATTTAGAGAAAATAAACACGTTTAAAACTGTGAAATTAGGTTTTTCGTGGTTCCTTTTGGAAAGAAAAATTGAATTTTGTTTTATTTCGCTAAAAAAAAATTTCATCAAAATGATTGTTTCAGCGCTAACAAACACGTTTTTTAAGCATCAAAAGTTGTTTTTTCTTGTGCGATTTTTTTTCAATTCGTGGTACTGAAATGATTCTTTGAGTACAAAAATAAACATAAACACGTTTAAAACTACGAGATAAGGTTTTTCGTGATGGACGAATGTCCCGTTTGGTAAAAAATGTCCTCAATATTGAACGTTTCACCGCAAACAAACATGTTTTTAATCATTATAAGTTGGGTTTTAGTAGTATTCAATGGAAATATTTAGTTTCTGCGTTTGCGCAGGATGTTGATCCTAATTTGAAAGCGATCCAGCCGCAGAGCGTAAATTACGACAGTCGTAGTTTTAGTTTGCAGTGAAAGAAAATCCAATCGCTGGAGAGTTGGGCGATAATTTATTTAGTCGGCGATCAAACAGTCGACGATGGCCTGTTTACAATCGAATTTATTCGCACGGAAAGTCCACACATTTGCATCCTGGGCCAGCCAGCTGACAACTCCTGCCGCGCCGCTCGAAATCGTAAATTCCTAATGGTTGCATCCTGCAGCGGATTGCATGCAGGGCGTGCACATCCGCATAAAATCCATCTGCCTAATAAAGAGCGAATCGATGGTCCACCGAATACACGTAATCCACATTATGTGTACAGTGCACATTTCTACGCGCCCGCCCGAATCGATGTAAGCCGTCCACCACCGCCCGCCCCCCGGCAACTGCAACTTGCCGCCTTGCTGCCGCATGCCTGCTAGTCACTAGTCAGATTAACTCGCCGCGACTTGCACTTGCTCGAAGCTCACCCGGCACCTCCACAATTTCATAACGCATCTCATTTGATTCGATTAAATCTTCTTCGGACGTCATAAAGAATGTTTGCAGATCCGTCCTATTGTCTGCGTCAAAGTTTTCAAGCTTAAGATTTTTCGCTCAAATTTATTGCTTAATAATATGGCTTTACGATGTAACAATGTGTGCGCGTATTTTATGAGCATTCGCGATCTATTATCCGGCGCCGAGAGAAAAGCGCATAAATCATCCTCTCATGCGCATTATCTAATATTATTACCGCGGCTTTTTCTTCCGCTCATGTTTCGATGCCTGCGGCCCTCCCCCCCTTCGGCCTTGGCGTAAAGGTAGCCATCCTATTCTAATTTTATTAATCGCCGCGCAGTAAATTTCGAATTTTTTTCCGCCCACCGCCAGATAATACCGCTCGGCCGTCGAAGTTTGCAAATTTTCATTTATTACCTTACAAAGTATACAGATCAGCGGCGAAAACCGCGCGTGGGCGACTTTGTTGCGTAAGTATCAAATTAAACTTTGACGATAAAAATCGAAGTTACCTGCTGCGTAGATTCATAAATTGCGCAGCAATTCATAAATTGCGCAGTTGCCATGTGCGATCGCTGATAAGTTTCGCACAGCTCGTTATTCCTCTTGAGGGCACACCGCCGTTCGTATGGAATTCCGCGAAAATGCGCTGCGCAGAGGCATCAAATAAATAATTGTAAGCGGATTGCAATTGCGAGCTGCGAACTGTGAGCTTTTCACATCTATATGAAAATATCGCGCGCGCGCGCTCTTTCGAGATACACTCGTGCCTTCTTTCGCGCACTCTTCAATTTCTCTTGTGCGGTGAATGCCGGCGCGCGCTTTAGTGAAGGATTTACTCGTCGCGATACAGCGCCCGTTGGTGGCGGGCGGCGGCGTCGAGTGGCGCGCGAAAGGAGTGAATGCAGCGAGCGGCTGGAAGCCCGCGGCTGAAGTAGTTTTTCCTGTCTCAACATGTTAACATTACATTTGTGCAAACCGCTCCTTCGCGATGCGATGCATCCGTGAATGCACCCCTCGCACTTTTTGCCCCGCCGACAACACAGCTCGTAATAACTACTTGCTGCATGAGGCCATGAGATAAACCACCGTTACTGGTGGCTGGCGGCTGTGTGGGGCGGAGTGGGATGGTGTCTAGTTCATGGCAACACTTTTTTGCGCGTCTCCATTTCTCCGATGTGTTTACAACATGTCAGCGCTCAAAATAATTGCTCTTTCAAGCTGAGATTAGAACATCTTTAGGTAATGTTGAATCAGGTTGATCGACGCATACCAACAATATTTTCAATACAAAATGTTTCATCTCTTGTACAAATCGTCATATCAGCAACATTTTCTTTTGTAGCATGCCATGAAGGACGGATCAAGATGTGTCAAAGACGAACTTAGATGTTTCCAAGGCAGTTTAATAAACAAGCGATTATCCAGCGAAGCTTTTTAAGGTATTTTGAGCGTTACAATCGGAGTAAAAAGTGGCACTTCATATAGAACATATAGAAGCTTTAAACATAGATTTTAC
>JARJDQ010025787.1:0-14450 GCA_030264215.1 Geostiba sp. GC000077
AATTATTGCAATTCTTGCCAATGTCTTCTTTAAGTGTGCACTAATGCCAGACTGTTAGGATACATTCAGGCATTGTTGCATTGTGTGTGGACGACATTATGTTTCAGACGAGATTGTAGGTACCTGTTGCGCAATGCCAACAAAGATAATGCAAAATGCAGTGCACATGCAGTGTTCCACCCAATCCTCGAATCCTCGCGCTATATTTGCTGTGATGTCTTCTTGTCCAAGGGAGCTCATGATCATTGAGAGTATAATCCTGTGGACCAAATAGAGTACGGTTTAGTTGTTATTGCACGAACAATATTTTGCAGCACATCCGAATTCGGCGCCTGGTACGCACATACAATTGCGGGCTGTGGGGATGAACAACGATTCTGCACCTCGCTGATAAGCTCACAGGCGCAATACTGGGAATCACTGGGTCACTGGGAATGTGGCGCGCGCAAAATCTTACCATGAGACTAGATCCATCTATTGTCATTTTTGCAAACATTTTTGACAGGGTTGGCAGATTAAGGTTAAGTTTATGCGTTGTGCGTCGATAAATCCAGTCAAATCGTTATTTATTAACTTCTTGTTGGTTGTAATGATTAAACAATGAGGAATAAGAAAGAGAAATCGAAGAAACGAGACTCGAGCTCATCTAGTTCAGATTCCTCGACCTCCGCAAGCAGCAGTTCCACTAAAAGTCGGTCGAAGTCTCCTGCCAAAAAAGAACGTTCCAGCGCTGAGAAGCAAAGCAAAGAAAAACATTTTACAAAAAGGCCACGAACGCCTGATAAGGATTGTAAATCGAAATGGGATAGTCCTGATGAGAGGGTGGAGAAGAGGAGGTGTGATTTTCATATTTTTAAAGTAAAAGTTAATGTTGTGTGATTTTTTTAGTAGGCAATCAGATCGAAGTGAGAAAAATCAAACTACAAGACATTCAAGAGACAGATCCAATGATTCTAGGAGTAGAAGAACTGACCAGAGGGAGAATAAATCAGAGAAACATGCTAGCAGAAACTCTGCATCACATCAAGCAAGCAGAAATCCACACCCCAGAGCATCTAGTAAAGAACATGACAGAAATCAGGGTGAAAACAGCAGAGATAGATCAAGGCATAGGAGGGAAGGAAGAGAATATGGTGCATCTGATAAATCTAATCAGAGGGAGAGAGAAAATAGACATCAAAGGAATAGAAGTAGATCTCCAAACACAAACAGGTAACACTTGAATTGTTAGTGTATGGTTGGTAACCCTGTTTCTTCAATTGTTTTACTGTTTTCTAGGCGCCATGATGGAAGACGACGTCGCACCCGCAGCAGATCCTTCGACCACTCGAAAGCGGTGTGGGGCAAAGCCGATCAGGGCAAAAAGCCCCCCGAGGCGCCGAAGGAAAAAGAAAAACCCAACTTTGCGCTCTCCGGGAAGCTCACCGAGGAGACGAACACCTACAAAGGTGTCGTGATAAAATACAGCGAGCCGCCGGAAGCGCGCAAGCCGAAGCGTCGCTGGCGTCTGTATCCCTTCAAAGGGGAGAAGGCCATGCAAACGCTGTATATTCACAGGGAGAGCGCTTACCTGATTGGGCGCGATCGGAAGCTCGTCGATCTGCCGGTGGATCATCCCAGCTGCTCCAAGCAGCACGCCGCGCTGCAGTACCGCCTCGTGCCGTTCACGCGCACCAACGGCTCGGTGGGAAAACGCGTGCGCCCATACCTGATCGACCTGGACTCTGCCAACGGCACATACATCAACAACAAGAAGGTCGACGCGCGCAAGTACATCGAGCTGCTCGAGCGCGACGTCATCAAGTTCGGCTTCAGCTCGCGCGAGTACGTCGTGCTGCACGAGAACAGCAAGGACGAGGCGCAGGACGACGACGTCAGCGACGAGGTGGTGGTGGCAGCGGCTCCGCCCGAGGTCAAGCCCGACGTCGCCGAAGAGGCCCAGGCAGAAACAATCTAGTTAGTATACAGTGCATAAAGATATACTTAAGTCTTCATGTACAAGCAAATATTACATAATCCGTATAATATAACCCTACAGTTCATTGTGGGAACTTTCTCTCTGTATTCCACCGCACGCTCAAGTTTGCGTCTTTTTGTGTTTTAATCAAATCCCAACGCCAAAGCGCGGCGCGCGCGCACACACCGCCCTTTAATATGAAATATAGATAACCATGCTAATCCATTCGCATCCTCACGAGCCCGCCATCTTTCCAAAACACTGCTGCACTTACATATATAGTTTTTTGTGTTTCAATATATCATTTTGCTTTTTCTTTTTCAGTTTTGCTATCATATATATATAATATATATATATCTCATTTTATGCTTTATATAATCTATATATTATATATATTCATCGAGTGCGCAGAACAGGCAGTTCTTGCGCATTGTGGTTTTGCGCTTTCCATCTCATCCGTGTCCAACTCCCACCCCCCCATCCCAGCGTATCAACCTTCCTTTCCACTCGCCATTCGTTTAACAAATTCAAATAATGGTGGCTGTCTTTTTGCATCTACTTCAGTTATCGCACTTATCGCGTTTTGCTTCCACTCTCACCTTCATCGATAATATAATTATATATAGTGTATTTCTTTTAGTTATGTAGTAATTAAAGGATTACGTCTACAGCTCGATCGGCTTTTTAGTGTGTCGCGTGCAACATTTACATGCAATCCCGTTCCCCCGCCCCCCTCCGACGCCCCACTGAGTCTCGCTCGTCGAACGATACTTGGACGATAAGTTCGAAATATTCAAATGTTGCTTTCATTAAACTAAATATTACAATAAAAAGCTCCAAAAAAAGAAAAAAAAAGAAAACAAACAGAGTTGGTGAAAATAAATTGGATAATTGAAACGAAACTGGAAATTCTACGCTGTCGAGCTTTTTGTTGACTTTATTTGATGCAGCTGCTGCTGTTGCAGAGTGAAACGTCGTGCCATGTTCATGCAACGGGAATTTACGAGCTCCACTTGTTTGTCGCCACGCCAGACCATCCCTAAAAGAGAAAAACAACACACACATTAGTTTATTTTCATGGCTGTTTATTTCTAGCAGCTTTTTTTTTTTGTAGATTTATGGTTTAGTAACGAATCCTAAATTGGTTGTTTGTTTATAGCAAAGCTTTTCTTATTCTGTTCCGGTTCAATAACGCAAATGTAAAGTATGGTTTATGCTGGCGGAAGAAGCTGAACTATGGGTCACCATTATTACCACACGTTATTAACATTAACGTTTAAATGCGCTATTCTAGTTAGTATTCGCAGAAAAGCTGCGATTTTATTTGAATTCTGGCTTGAGATTGGTCTGACATTCAGCCATAAAATCGCTGTTTTTCTGCGAATATTCGCTAACTGGAACGGCGTCTTAAGGCCTGGCACTAATTAACGCAAATGTTGTTATAACAAATGATACCACGTTAATCAGCGCAACGGTACACAATAATCATTGATATTTAATAGCGCGTTTTTTATTTTAAATGTTTCCTTGCGTTATGTTATGCGTTACGTTCCATGTTGCTGCAAACTTTAACAAGGCCTTTTCTGCCAGCATAAACCATACTTTAGCGTTTTTCGGATCAGTACTGACTAACTATTTTTGTATAAATTTTGGTTGGGCTAAATCTATCTGCTAAATCAGTTGTCTGCCTGTCTGAACTTTGGAAGTAATTGGACAGCCGTTCCCAATTCTACTGAACTTACTTAACTTAAGTCACTTGCATAACAATGCGTTCGGTGCGCACGCGGTCGAACGCGGCATTGTAAAGGGCAAGTTATAGTCCGACACAACGCTCAAATTAACACCAATTTTGTTATAAACAATATACACATGTTGTCACGTGAATATGACGACTGCGCGTACAGCAGCACACTATAACCATTTAAATTTAGGAGAATGTATTTTAATATCATTATTCCGAACTGCTAGCGCGTTGCGTTGAAGAATAACTTGCCCTTTACTTCGCGTTACGTTGAGTTTACGGTTTACGTGACGCGAGAATACAAACTATGCGCGAACGAACAAGACTAGGTTTTTCGGCAACTGCCTCGTTGATGAAGTGTAGGCGTATGTATACAGAACGATTATAAATGACTTAAGCGTAACGATTTAAGGAAATCAAAAAATAAGTAACTGAGCCTCAATGTATACAGGGTGCACAGGGTGAAATTCGCGGATAATAATTACACAGCGCTATTATAGGGCTGAATCTGAAACGAAAAGTTTCATTCAAATATGTTTTGTTTTGAAAGTCTAGGGCGGAAAATAAAAACAATTGCTAAAAGGGAGAATGTGAAAACTGGGGAACACGTAGGACATTTGTTTGTTTGTTCGCCACCGGCAGTCGCGATTGTGAGACATCGTTGCGGCGCATAATCGCGCGCCGCGTTCGCGCAAAATCATAGCAAGCGATATTCATTCAGTCAGCTAAAGGCGCAAGGCACTCCGAAACCACGTTTTTTCGGTTTTGTTCCCGTTCTCGGCCCTTGATTAAACAAATGAACATTTAGAAAATGTATACTTACAAGTTGTTGCTTGTCCTGAACATCAACATTATTCGAACGCGAGTCCCACGTGGTCATCTTGTAATCTGGCTGGTACTCCAAACCCAGGTTAGACGCCATTGGGAGTTGGTGATGCTGCGACTGGTAGGGCATGTTCACGTTGGACTCCATCAGCACCCCGATCGAATGCTAAAATGTTGAAGGCGTCCGTTGGCAATTGCATTTTGGTGAATGTGTGGATGTAAGTTTAGTGTGACTTACCGAATCTGGATAGTAATCATACAGCGGCTGAAAACTGGGCCGATGAATGTAATTCATATCCCGGTTCTCAGCTGGATTGGGAATGCGGGCACCGCCGCCCTGCTGCCACATCTGATGCATGGTCGCATTGGGGCGCTCCTTCATCCAGCCGTTGCTATCGTTCGGATTGAGTTTGCGCGAGCGCTCGATGCCGATCGGGCCGATCGACTGCGGCGGCTTGCGCTCCTCGGCGCCTTGCATCTGCGGCATCTCGTAGTGCATCATCGGCTTGGGCGAGAGCGTCGGCGAGGTGTTTACCAGATCGCCCGTCTCGTACATCGAGTCCGCGGCGCGTGCAATGTGCTGCAGCGTCATGCCCGCCATGCCGTTCATCAGCGGATGATGCTCGGCGGGGTTGAACTGCATGGGCCAGGCGTTCGGATTGTTCTGCTGCTGCTGCTGCTGTTGGTGGTACAAGTTGGGCTTTCCAATCGGCGGCGTAAACATATTGCCATAGCCGTTGTAGACGTTCTGGTTCTGCTGCTGCTGCTGCTGCTGTTGTTGCTGCTGCTTGCCGTGGAAATCAGGCGCCTTGGGATTGAGGCGCGAGTCCTGGCTCTGCGCAAAGCTTAGATGCTGGCCGATGTTCTGGAACGTTTGGAAGGACGCGCAGAGCCCCACCGCCGAGTCGCCAAACGACTGCGGCATCTGCTTGTAGAGATTGGCGTTGTCCGCGTGCGCGAAGTAGTGATTCGCGGCGGGGTCGTTCGGCCCCTGGGCCTGGCTCTGATTCTGGTTCTGACTGGGCGGCCGATTGTGCGTCATGTGGCTGCCGATGGGCGCGATCGGCGGCAGCTTCTCGTAATGGTAGCTGCTGTTCGGCGGCGTGGTGCTGTTGCTGCTCGTCTTGGACGACACCGGCGAGCACATGGTGTTGCCGCGATAGCCAGGCGCCTTCGACGCGTCAATGGTGATGTTCGTCGGCTGTTCGACATACTTATTCTGCATCTGGCCCACGGAGGCAGCGGCCCCGCCGCCGGTCACGGCCGCAAAGTTCTGCGGCTTCTGAGATTCGGCGTCGTGCCGCCACATTGGGCGCTTCTCCATGTCGTTAAACAGCGTGTAGACGCTCTGCGTGGTCGAGGTGGCGGTCGACAGCTGGACGTTGTCGTCGACGGGCTTGCTCATCGCCGTGGCGGTATTGCTGGGCGTTGGACTGCAGGGCTGGCTCACCACCTGCTGCTCGCTGGTGGTCACAACGTTCGCATGCGAGAACGCCTTGATGGGCGCCTGCGGCACGTGCTGCATGTTGGGCGGCGCTGACGAGGTAGGCGCTGGGCGCGAGTTGGTGTGCTTGGGCGAGGATTGCGTTGAGGTTTGGTGCGACTGCGCGGGCGCATTGGGGCTAACCGGTGCGGGCGCAACCGAAGCGGCGGCAGGCGCAAGTCTCGCCTGCTGCTTCGGCAACATTTGCGATGCAGCGCTAACAGCGGGCGGCGCTGCCATGTCGCTCAGCTTCGCGGCAAAAGTACCACTGCTAGTAACATTAACCTTGCTCGGTGCTGGGAGGCGAGGCGCTGCGGGCCTCTGCAGGATCTTCTCCTTCTCACTCTGCGCCACCAAGCGCGGCGCTGGTGCAACTCGAGAAGTCGACGTGGTCGTGGCCAACCTGGACTTAGCCGCCAGGGTGTTAGTGCGCACTGCAGACTGTGCTAGAGTAGTAACTGGTTTCTGTTGAACGATCGCAGCGCTCGCTGAAGACTGTCCAACCAGCAGCGCCTTGCCGGCCACCTTCTTGGTGCCAATTTGTGTTTTATCCCACAAGGTAGTGGCTACTGGAGGCGCCTTCGCCTTCGGGAGCATTTGCAATATATCCGCATCAGGATCCCGAATCAGCACCGCGATCAGCGTGTGTGCTTGCTTCGTGGCCTCGGTGGAGCCTTTAATCGTAATAATCCGCTCACCCTGGCCCTTGCTCTGCTTCTCCACTTCAATGTGAGCACCGGTCGCACCTCGGATCGCGTTAATGTTGCTCCCACCTCGGCCAATCACCCGCGAGATAGCATTCAACGGAACTGATACCTTTTTGACTCCAGAGTCGGTTTGCGTCGGCTGCACTGATGACTTCCTCACCACTTCTTTCCAGCCCTCCTCACGCTTCCCACCTTGCTTGGGGCTAGTGGAACTTGGGGATGACTTAATCTCCGGCTCCTTCTTCCTGGGGGTGACGAAGCTGTCGCTGCCAGACGGTTCGAACTCGTCGCGATCGGCGGGGCTCTTGGTGCAGACACTGTCGAGGAGGAGTTGCTGCTGCTGCTGTTGCTGCAACTGCTGCTGCTGCGCCTGCAGCTTCTCCTTGCGGAGTTCGTTCTTGGTCTTTTGCTTTTCCTTCTTGCTCTCTGGTTTGTCGGGCGGCTTGGCAGACACCAGCAGCTTATCCTTGAGCACCGAAGACGAGGTAGTCGTGTTGCTCGCACTAATGGTTGCACTTGAGACGGCGGAGAGCGAGGGCGCTGCAATCGTGCCGGTAGGTTTCTTCTTCTTCTTATCCTTACGCTTCTCCTTCGACTTGACGTCGTTGCTCGAGCAGCTGCCCTGACTGTTGGCGTCGATGCCGCTGTCGCCCTCCTCCTTGTCGGCGGTGTTCTCCACCACCACCGGGCTGGGTTTCTCCTCCTCCTCCTCCTCCTCCTTGTCTTCATCGTCCTTGTCCTCGTAATACTCGTTCTTTTTGTTTTCTTCAAACAGCTTGCGCTTTTCCTCCTTCTTCTCGAGCTTCTTCTTCTTCTTGCGTTCGCGCTTGCGCGCTGCTGCCGCTTTCTTCGACTCTTCGCGATTCTTCTCCATGTCGAGCTCCTCGAGGAGGATGGACGCGTTCTTGTTGGCTTTAGCTGCTTGCGTTTCCTTCGCGGCGCGTATAATCTTGATGCATTCGTGGCACTTGTCGAGGAGTTCGTTCTCCTTCTCGCTGACGGTGGTCATGTAGCGTATCATCTCCTGATCGCTGGGGAACTGCGTCACATGGTTCACCATCCACTTGACCACCTTGACGTGCCCCTTGCGATAGGCAGCCATGAGGCAGGACACCTTGCGGTTGTCCTGCGAGTCGATATCAGCACCAAGTCCATGCAACAATTCGACGACGTTCAAATGCCCACCATTGGCGGCGAGCCAGAGCGGCGAGTTGCCCTTCTTGTTCTTCACCTCGACGGCAGCGCCGCGATTCAGCAGCAGGTCGACAAAGCGTACGTGCCCCTTGTCGGCGGCAATGGTAAGCGCAGTGTCCCTGGAGGAGGGCACGGGCGTGGCGTTCACATCCGCGCCCTTGTCGAGCAAGACTCGCCCGACATCCACGTAACCCCCACTGGCGGCCTCCATCAGCGGTGTGAGGCCAGTCTTGGCGCGATGCTCCACGTTAGCCTTGCGGTCCAGCAACAAGCTGACGACTTCATGTCGCCCTTGGAAGCAGGCAAGCGTAAGCGCAGTGTTGCGATTTGTCTCAATCTGAGCGTTAATGTCACTGCCCATGTCGAGCAGGAGCTTGACAGCCGCCGTGTGGCCGTTCATGGCGGCGAGCATCAGCGGCGATATGCCCAGCTTGCTGCCGGTGCGCGAATTGATCTCGGCGCCCTGGTGCAGCAGCAGTTTGATGATATTGACGTAGCCGCCCGAGGCGGCCAGGCTCAGCGGCGTGTAATCGGAGACGTTGCGATGCTCCTTGTTGGCGTTGCGATTCAGCAGTATCTCCACCACCTCGTACCTGCCGCCGGAGCAGGCGAGACTCAGTGGCGTATCCTTGGTGCGCTCGGATTGCGCTTCGATATCAGCGTTGTGCTTGAGCAGCAGCTCCACGACGCCGTGATGGCCAGCAGTGGCGGCGAGGATCAGCGGCGTGAAGCCCTTCTTGTCGCGGTGCTCGATGTCGGCGCCGTGCTTAATGAGCAGCTCGACGAGGTCCTCGTGCCCGCCGGCGCACGCCAACGTGAGCGCGGTATCATGGTTGCTCTCCGTTTCGGAGTCCACGTCCATGCAGAAGGTGGCTTGGTCCGCGCTGGGGCACTGCACGGCGACCGACTCGCCGTACTGTGCGCCGATGACGCCGTTCGGGTCGATCAGCTTCTTCTTCTGCACGTTGCGATAGAGATAGCGGTCCTTCTTCTTAACGTTGTTGTCGATGGCGGTGACAGTGGCCTTGGCGGCCTTTTTGCTGCCATCCATGGGCGCCAGCGTCTGCGTGGCGGCCTGCACCTGGTTGGCGTGTTGGCTGCAAGACACCTGACAATAGTGGTTCGTTTGCACGATGGTAGTGGGGCCAATGTGCGTGCAGGTAGGTGGACCGCAGGTGGAGACGTCCACACAGCTTGGGATGGTCGCATCGGTGGCTAGATCCATTGATCCTTCGGGGAGGACAGCTTCCGTGCCTGTTCAAAAAATAACAATTTAATAGAGTATTGCGACATGTGACAATCAGGGGCGTACCAAGCGTATGCTGCATGAGACTAATGTTGGCTTGGAATCCACGGCAGAAGGAGCCCTTGCGATTGAGCGCCGATGGCATTGTCCCGGCGGAATTGTTCCCCACAGCCTGCAGATATTGTTCATAGGGATCAAAAGTGTGCTAAAACAAAATGCGTACACGGTTTCTCCCTCGATCACCCATTAAGCGACACCCACATGCAATCGCTACGAAAATAACCGAAACTGTGAAACCCACCTGAACACCAGCTAAGTCGACGCCGTGGTTCGGCACGGCAAAGTACTCGACGCGCGAAACATCGCCGTCCTGATCATCCGTCAACTCGTGCTGTTGATTGGCCAACGACGCGAGCATATTTTCATCCAGAGATTCGGGAAACTGTGTCGTCACCTGAAAAAAACGCCAGGCTTGCACTTTTGCACCTTTCGCCGCTAATTTCGGGATGGAAATCACTTACCGGAGACTGAGACGATTGCATCTGATCGGCACCAATGTTGTAGCATTGCAGGTCATCGACAATGTTATCCTGCAATTCCTTGGTGCGCTTCTCGATGAACTTGGTCGCACTTTTAAAGACGTAGTCGAGGTTGGTTTTCTTGTTGGTCTGGTTGGCGGCGACGACGGGCGGCGCCGCGGACGTTGAAGCCGCCGACGGTGACGAGACGAACGCCGCCCGTATGAGCGGATGATTGTGCAGATCCTGCAGGAAATTCGCGGTGGTGAGGCTGTCGGCCGTGTTCTCGGCGATCGGCGTGAGGGGGTCGGCGTAGGGGCACTTGTCCGGTATGCTCAAGAGCTGATGGGTGGCAGCGGGCGCGGCTGCGTCCGGCTGCGCCGCCGGCAGTGGCAACTGCGGCGGCGGCAGCTGCTGGAACGCGTACACCTTGCGGATGCTCTTGCCCTCCTTCTTCGAGACGGGCTTCGCCTTGGGTCGGTCGCTAATCGCTGTATTCTGGCTCACCTCAGCGTGCGACGTGAGCGCCGGCATCTTCACCGGCTGCGGCTGCGAGGTGATGTTAACCGGTGCCGGCGCCAGCGTGGCGCTGGCGGCCGCCGGTAGTGGCATGGTGGTGAAGCAGAACGGCGGTTGCTGGCTTTGCGCGGATGCCGTCGCCGTCTGGTAGATGAGGTCGGCCGCCTGCACGCCGGCGTAGAAAGCGTTGATGTCCTGGAACGAGGGCTTGCCGTCGTCCTGGATGTCGATGTCGATGATGGACCGGTGCGGCAGTGGTGCGTTGGCGTCGTCCTGAGGCACTGCGAGTGGCGGAAACAAGCTGGGCGGCGGTTGCTGCTGCTGCTGCTTGCCGCTGAACTCCCTATCCACCTTGTGGAGCTCTTCGAGTATCTGCTGCTTTTGCGTGCCCTCATCAGCGAGCGCGAGCGGGATCTGGAGGGGTAGCTTCTTGCGATTCTTCACGTACTCCAGGATGCTCTTCTTCTTATCGATCAGCCCGGGCGCCTGCCCCTGCTTGGCGAGGAACTCCATCGTGGCAGTAGTGGCGGCGTACATGTCGCAATCTTCGATCTCGGTGAAGGACAAGGGCTGGGTGCGCACCTGCTGCGCCTCGGCAGTGGTGAGCGTCGCGTCGAAGATGACGTTCACAGAGGAGCGCGCGCCACCCTTGTTGAGGTCCTTGCAGGCGGCGGTGTCCGCCTGGCGGCTGGGCGACGCGCTTGCCTGCACCTGCTGTTGCTGCTGGTCGACGCCCTCCTCCTGCGGCACAATGCGCACCGCCTCGGGCACCTCCTGCAGCATGGCCGGGGACAAGTCAGGCGCGTCCGATTGGAAAAACTTCATCATGCGCTGGGTCATCGTGGGCTGGGGCAGCGGCGACACGTGCCCGGGGAGCATGGTGGCCGTGGTGGCCGACGGTTGGTTCATCAGCATCGAGCGCGGATAGTCCAGCAGCAGCTGAACAACCGTCGTATGCCCACCTTTCGCCGCCTCGATCAGCATGGTCGAGTTGTCCTTGAGCTTGTGATTGGGATCGGCGCCGTTCGCCAGCAGCAACTCGACGACGTTCAGATGGCCGCCGGCGCAGGCGAGCGACAGCGGCGTATGGTCGTTGTTAGTCGTCTGACGATGGACGTTGGCGCCCTTGGAGATGAGGAACTGCACAGCGCAATGGTGGCCGGCGCGGCACGCCTTCATCAGCGGCGTGCGCCCACCCTCCGACTCGTGCTCCAAGTCGGCGCCGTACTGCAGCAGCTTGTCCACCACGTCCGTATGGCCGTTCTCGCAGGCGTACGTCAGCGCCGTGTCGCCAGTCTGCGTCTGCGCGTGCACATTGGAGTTCTTCTCCAGCAGGTACTCCACCAGCTTGAGGTGACCCTCCTGCGCCGCCTCCATGAGGGGCGTGGACGCGCCCAGCTCAATATCAGCGCCCGCCTGGTAGAGATAGTCGGCCACCTCTGTAAAACCGCCGCAGCACGCGAGCGTCAGCGCCGTCTCCTGCGTCTCGTCCGTTTGCGCATTGATATGCGCGCCCTGATTCAGCAGCAGCGCCACCATGTCCTCGTGGCCCTCGCGCGCCGCCTCCATGAGCGGCGTATACCCCTCGTCGTTCACCTCCTCGATGTTGGCGCCGCGTTCAATAAGCAGCATCGCCAGATCGACGTGCCCGCCGCAGGCAGCGAGCGTCAGCGGCGATTCGAAGCTGTCGGTCGGCATGTTCACCTGCGCGCCGGAGTCCAGCAGCAGGCGCGCCACCTCAACGTGCCCGTCCATCGACGCCTCCATGAGGGCGGTGTGCATCTCGTCCGTCTTGTGCTCCTGATCGGCGCCGGCCTCCAGCAGGAACTTGACCATATCGAGGTGGCCCTTATAGCAGGCGAGCGTTAGCGCAGACTCCTTGAACTCGTTCGAATGCGTGTTGATGCCGGCGCCGTGCATGAGCAGAATCTTGGCGAGGCCGACGTGGCCGGCACTCGCCGCCTCCATCAGCGGCGTGTGCCCGTTCTCATTATGATCCTCCACATTGGCGCCCTTCTCGAGCAGAAACTTGACGACGTCTTGGTGGCCGCCGGCGCAGCCGTACATGAGCGGCGTGTTGCCGGTGGTCGACTGCGCGTTCACCTCGGCGCCGTGCCGCACCAGCAGGCGCACGATGTCCAGGTGGCCGGCAGACGCCGCTTCCATCAGCGGCGTGCATTCGCCCTTGATACCTCTGTCTTCAACATTAGCGTTCATGGCTAAAAGAACCTAGAAATACACGAAAAAAGAGTAATGTTAGAGGCGGAAGAATAATGAAGAAGACGGAAGATAATAAATTCATACTTGTGCCAATTCGTAGTAACCAGCACTGCAAGCCAGCGACAGCAGACTCTCGCCCTCCTCGGACGTCTCGTGCACGGAGCGGCCCTCCGTCAGCAGCTTCTTGACAGTGCAGACATCACCGTCCGTGCACGCCTCCACAAGCGACGTCTTCTCCGGCTGCGGCTGCTGATTGCCGGCGGTGGTGTCCGACCGCATGCGCGTCAGCGCGGCGGCAGCCTCGTCCAGGGCGCTCGACACGCTCGATGTGAGGCGGCGCAGGACTTCCGGGTCGGCTAGATGTTTACCATCCTTGGTGGCGAGCTGCCCGATGCCCGCCGCTTGCAGCAGCTGCTCGATGCGTGCCTGCGTCAGCGGATCAACGGTGCGATTCTGCTGCGCGCTCAGGAGGAACTTGGCCGCTTCCAGCGAGTTGTCACCCTCGTCGATCACAAACGATTCCACCTACAACCAGAACGCATACGACATACTTCAAGAAGTGCAAACACACACACAGGTCGCGTGGAAACTCTTTTTCCAGATTCCAGCGCCCCCTCAACAATGCGACGGCTCGAAATTCAATTACACCGCCATAGAGAACATGATACTTTTTATTGTCGGCATCCGCAATTATCGGAATGCTCATTTGTTTGGCCGTGCGCACGTAGCACCAGCAGCGCAGTGTGAATGCGCTCCGTTCCCATTAAAATCGTTTCGACAGCTTGTGGGATAGTGACATCCCAGCGGCATCCAACATCCAGGCGGCTCTCGCCATGTTGGAAAAAATATGACGCATATCACAAGTCATAACATAAGGCATGTAACACACACAAACCGAATGTAGTACTTTTTACTAACGCATTTGAACCTTCACCTTATTAAAACTATGCAACGAAGGCAACGGGGCAACGGCTGGATGTTGTGGCGGCCGCACGACTGTGCGCTGCGTGCTCCGTGCGCGCGCCGACGGTGAAACTTTTCACAACTCGCAACAGCGTATCGATAATAACAAACACGTTTCAACGTTTCAACAAAAAGACAACAGTCGAGCGACGCACAAACATCAGCGATTTGCTCAAACCGCCGACAATTGCCGACTGGCAGCGACATAACGGAAGTTAATATAAATCAAATAAAACTAAATTAGACCTCACTTCACATAAGAACCGACGACCAACGAACGGTACACGGACATAATACCCAAGATCTAGGTAAAACAATTTTTCGCAATGTCACTTGACTAAAACAAAGGTTTTGTGGAAAACAAATGAACAGGGTGACTTGATCTAGGGGCTTTAGCCAAACATCTAGGGATATTTGTTTAAAACAATTGAAATAGTTATAAATCACGACAATACCAATTGCATTACGTATTTCGTGTTTTGGTTGTTTATGCGTTTACAATCGTATTGACAATGCAATTGGAATAGTCGTAAACAGTGTTTGTGCAATTTTGAGAAAGGTTTTGTTCAAAACAAATGAATCGGGTGACTTGATCTAGGGACTTTAGCCAAACATCTAGGGATATTTGTTTGAAACAATTGAAATTGTTATAAATCACGACAATACCGATTGCTTTACGTATTTCGTCTTTTGGTTGTTTATGCGTTAATTGTATTAACAATGCAATTGGAATAGTCGTAAACATTGTTTGTGCAATTTTGACTTTCGATAAATCCAGTGTACCTTGCACATGGCTGACACATCGAAACGGTGTTTACGTTGCCCGCAGCACACTAGCAATGTGTATTTTTATTGTTTCAGTGTGACTGTAAATTTTATCAAGCTATTAATTACGTGCTGGATTTGTGCTGACTGCTGACGCGCTGACAGCGGACGAAATCTTTCTAGAAATGTAATGCACACTGCCAGGCGCAGCGGAGGGATCCTTTCGAAATTCATCGCAAGGAGGAAGAGGAAAATAATGAGCACCTCACCTTCCCGGTCGAGCAGCGGCGCGAGGCACGGCGCAGTCCCCCC
>JARJDQ010025795.1:0-10757 GCA_030264215.1 Geostiba sp. GC000077
GCCAGAACAGCTAGTCGGAGAAAAACCTAAATAGTGCAATTAGTAGAAAATGTTATGTACTTTCATTTTCAACAGAGATGTTTTTTACGCAGGGGTCATAATTTTAGAGTTATAAACAAAAAACAAAAAATATTATTATTTTTGCAATTCTTGCATTTTTTCAATGTTGCGTCACGAAATTTTGTCAGCAAACCTCAGATTTGTATTCAAAACCCCAAAATATACAAGAAATTGAAGAAATTAAAACCACCCCATAACCGAGACACTATTTTGATCGTATAATTTCACTGACTGTGCATTAAAATAGTTTTTACCACGAAAAAGCCAAGGGTGGGAATCTTTAAAAAATTTCATCATAAATACGTCCCTGTAATTTTAACATTAAGTCATAAAATCATCATAATGACATATTCAATTAGGATTGGATTAAAGTCTCATCTAAAGACTAATCTTGGTGTTAATCTCGATGCGATTGCTGTGGATATAATAAGCACTTAATAGTAGTTGAGCAAAGTAATTAATCCAATCAGTGAAAGTCATGTTCAACTAGTACTAGATGTTTCACGCTTTCGCACTTGAGGAGCGATTTTACGCATAGAGCATGGAATTGGTTCAAGGTTGAGTTTTGGAATTTTATTCATCACGCTGCCTGTCACACGCCTTACATGGCTTAAACTCAAACGTGCTCAAACTCTAGGCAAGTGCAATAAATTCTGTTGATTGATTTATCAATGCGTCTGCGGTCTGAGTGCATTGGCTTTGTTTGAAAACGAAAAAGATCTCAGCACCTTTTCGAGGTGAGGTGACGGTGTTTCGAAGAAGAATTCCCTGAACTTGACACAGATGCCAGCATGCAACGCTTCTTAATAAAATAAATTACAACACACACACACACACGCATTCCCGTAAAAGGCGAGTCGCGAGTGGCAAAGTGGCAAAGTGGCAAAATTCGTCAGCGCTCGCTAAATTAAGCATAAACCTTGATGTCATAAAATATTGTGACGTCGTGTCTCACACCAAATTTCGGCGTGCTTTAAAAGTGCTAAAAAATGTCTGGCAAAGCAAATAAATTACGCGCCGAAATTTGCATATTTTCAACACACAGTCGAGCAAGTTAAGAAATGTAAACAACAATTAAGTTTATATGTCTTTTTCACTTTAACATTTTTAGAAAACGTTAATCAGGTAATATTTCATTGGCCTGTGTACTGTTAAAAAATACAAACAAAACGAATCCGGTGGATCGGTTTCTTGCTGCTGAGTCCGCGATTAGCCGATCTTGTTTTATTGTAGGCGATCGTTTTATGGCGCGAGTCTCGAGAGCCCCCAAATGGACATGCAGCCAGCCTTCAGGTATTCAGCGTGAAAATGACGCTGCAAACTCGGTACTTCTGGCTGTGACTTCTTACTCACCTCGGGGTGCGTAGGCGTCGCGCGCGAATGACAGAACCGCTAAATATTTACAATTTTACCACCCATTCACATTCGATTTCACGCACATGAACACATGCTGCACATGTTCACGATCGGCCGGCAATCGTGATCGGCGATACGCAGGAATCTTTTGTTCGAGCGTTCGAGGTTCGAGCATTTTATTAATACAATATTAATTCGATGTATTGCGGCGATGGGCGAATGGGCGACGAAAACCCAATGCGGAACTTCCTACGCAGCTCCTCATTATATCGCATTATTATGAAATGCAAATATTAGCCCGATCTGCCCGATACAAATTGATGGCAAATTGCGGGCCTGCGCGAACTAACGGCTCTAATGTGCGTCGCGTCGTGAGGGCAAATCCTAATCCTAATCAGATAAGCGCCGCGCGCTGCATGCGCGGAAATTCAAAGTCTACTCGAGCGTACCGCAGCGATTAGGGCTCAAGCCGTTTTATTATTGTTCTGGATGGTAAATCGATCTCTTCCTCGTTTCGGCGTGTGCTTTATTGGCACGTTGCGGCACCGATTGGGTGGATCGGTGGATGATCATCGATCAGCGCGCGCCGGTGCAATTTGCGGCGATACATTATCGTAATGCGGACCCGCCAACGATCGGAATAATTTAATAAAGCCATTTCAATCACAGCATCGCCAGGCAGGATGGTGGTGTGCCTATTTGCCTATCGCATTACAGTAATTTGCCGCTTCTAAGTATCGAAATATCATGAAATTTCCATTTCCCCCTTATTTGAATTCAACGCACAAGATTTTCTCATGACTTTGGACTGCCATGCTATGCAACCAAATATACGTTGTTGAAATTCGTTTATTAAACCTACCGTTGGTGGCGCTAGTGTACCACCCAGGTGTATCACAACAAAACGATGCGAAACGAGTCAAACACAAGATCCAGTGCAGTTCAATTCGAAATTAAATCATTGTGAATCGTTTTTTATAAAGTATCAAGTGACTATCCAGCATCAGTATTAAACGTGGCGTGAACTCCTGTGTCACATTGAAGAGCACAACAAAATGCATGCAATAGTTAAGTTTAGAGCATGCTCTAAACATGCCTATGCGTCATGCGTTCGACATCCTCCGATCCTCGACAGGTTGAAGTTGTTGGCTGGGAAGACAGCGTGATGAAATCGAATGAAGGGAATGAGGAATTTTGCACTCTGATCCACCTGACAAACAATCTCGGCTGCAATGGTGTAGTGCAGCGCAGTGCACTGCGAATATATATGATCTGTCAGTGAAATTTCGCGAGAGGGAAAAATTGAGCGGCGCGCGCAAGGATGGATGGAGATGCGAGGCGCGAGCGCGGCAAAAATCGCAAACATGGTCCGGTCCGCATTGCAAAATGATAAATTATGATCATTGCGCGCGGCGGCGCGGTGCGCGCTTTTTATTTCTCCGCTGGCGCTTTGTTTCTGCACTCCTGCGCTGCCGCTGAGTGCCTGGAAGCCGTGTGCACCGCAGCCATGCCCGTCATAATAGATCAACAATAATAAAATATTATCGAGCCGCGGCGTCGGCCATTCATGAATAAATATAACACTCGCATGAATGACTGACTAATGCGGCCAGCAAACGGCAAGGTTGCGCGCCGTCTTGTCCCGGAGTCTGGAGTTCTTTCTTGCGGGCGCTGCGCGGGCTGCGAAATGAGAATGAGCCGAGGCACAACGAAGACGCCGAGAGGCTCGATGGTTAATAAGCAGTTATTAAACTTACAAGATGTTAATCGTCATTTTAATTTGAAGTATAAAAAATTACGCGTGGCGTGCATGGCACGCAATTAGTATCGCACTTGTGTACAAGTTCAACTTAAATTACTGTTATCGGTGATTTATGATCTAATGTATGTCGCATTGTAATTATATTGGGAAAATGTACGCGTCGTGATGCTGCGCCGATTACATCTCTGGCGCACTGTTTTTACGTACGTTTTTATGCTTGCAGGATCGTACCCTGAAAAGTTTCACACTCTGCCAGCGCGCAGAAAGCTCAAACCGCCGCCAGAGTTCACCAGCTCCTTGGACAGAAAGCATCGCCGACGGAACAGCGTCGATTTGATTGTCCCGCCGAAAAAGCCCCCGAGGACATTCGCTACACCTATTGCGCATGCGCACCATACTTTGCAGCACGTGCGCCCGAAGAAGTCATCACTGCGGAGGTCGGTGAGCGACGCCGCCGGGGAAAATGCAGCGCTCCATCGCGAGAGAACGCCCAGCGATGGCGAGGAGCTGAAGCACCACCACAAGAAGCAGCTGTCACCAATTATCGAGGTGACGCAACGCGAGGACTACTTTGCGCCCACGTTGACGCCGAGCACCAGCTTCAAGGAGAATGACAAAAATGTAGATAACGACGCGCGCGCGCCGCCGAGAAGGAAGCAACCCGCACCTGCTTTGCATACGTCGGCGACACACCGTCCCGGCAACGCCATCAAAAACCAAGTGGTCGTGATTGATGTGGACAAGGCGACGCGGATAGACGCGGCGAAGGCATCGAAGCTCTCGGCCGCTGCTATCGGGCGGAAGCTCAAGTCCCTGGCGATTAAAACCGCCGCGGCTGGCAAGAAGAAGAAGACGAAGGACAAGAAGGACAAACTGAACAAGGTCAACACAACGCCGGTGATTCCACGTGGTCCACCCAGTGAAGACGTCTCCAAGTACATTCCACCTCCACCGCCATTACCTGCAGATTCCGAACAACGCAGGTCCTTGGTTCAGGACGCCATTGATAACATTCACAAAGGTACGCATCATCAAAGCGAGATGATCCACAGCAGTCAGCAACCTGTTGAGCGGTTGCCCCTTACACGGGGTCGCACTGTGGACACACTGGTGAAGAAGCTTAGCTATGAAAGTGCTTCCCCACCTCCGAAGACAAACATCATGATCACTCCCAATGTCTCCGTGCAGCATAACAACAATCAGCCGTTTTCCTACACTCGGGGACTGTCACCTGAACGCAGTCCTACAAGTCCGACTAGTCCCATCATCTACGCCCAGGTTGTTTGTGGAACCAACGGTACAGGTGGTAAACAGACAGTTCACACCACCTACGCTGGCAAGAAACACCTTCCCCATTCCGATTCAGATGAAGGACTGGGTTATGAGGAGAACTCTGGCTTCCGGTCATCCGAGAAAAGCATTACGCATTTTGGAGATGACAAATACAATAATAACCATAATAACCACAAAAGTGATTATTACAATGGCAACCATGAAGAGGAGTTTCCCATCACTCCAAAGTTCCAGACCAATGGCTACAATGGTTATCACTATGACAGTAAGTTCACGAAACTGGACCAAGGGATTTTTATCGATTCCTCTTCGCGGGGACGAGGTGATGGGATGGATTCCAAGAGGCGCGAGAGTTTGACAGAAAGAGAGGTGTTTGAAACAAATGGCAAGTTTACTACGACCAATATTGGAGGTGGTCGGAAAGACCTCAGTGCTCGAAGGGACCTTCTAGAGTCACGAATTACACGGAGATTTGGCGAGAAACGCGGGTCTCCTGACTACTCCCCGAAACCCATCACCTACGTAACGGAGACGAC
The DNA here is from genome assembly GCA_030264215.1 of Geostiba sp. GC000077. Classification (NCBI taxonomy): domain Eukaryota; kingdom Metazoa; phylum Arthropoda; class Insecta; order Coleoptera; family Staphylinidae; genus Geostiba; species Geostiba sp. GC000077. The sequence continues at coordinate 5,008 of JARJDQ010025795.1, forward strand.
ACGGATTTACCGGAATGGATCAGCTAGCCCCGTTTCAGGTCGCGATACGACCAAACACATCACCGAAACGAAGGTGGAAACGAAAAAGTACAACACTCGATATTCCACCGAACGCTATGACAACGAGCCGAAAAGCTTCGACTCCCAAGCGAGCGACTACCGATCCAGCCCGGAAAGCAGACACTTTGAAACTAGTCAGAGAAATGGACACTCAAACAAGTACGTCCCCAAGAGCGAGAAGCAACAGCTCACGAAAGATCGCAACTTTTACAAGTCCAATCCAGAAATCCACATGCGATCGTACAACTATGACGACCATCGACGTTTCCATGATAGTTATCATGACTCCCTCAAACGGGGCGAGGTCGAGCGTAAGGACAAGTTCGGTGACTCAGGGATCGAGAATGACTTCCGACGGGATTCGGGCGAACGACGAAAACGCAATGAGTTCGCGAACGAAAGTGAGGACGAAGGGTTCGCGAGCTCATTGCTGATCGCCAGCGAGCGCCAGCACACTGAGGATAACTTTGCCAAGCGCAATCGGCGCGGGTACGATTCGGATCGAGGGTATGTCAAGGATGACGACTATCGGAATCTGGAGACTATGGAGTACAGAAAGTACAAGCACGATTATGCGCCAAGGGAGCGCAGCATCGATGATGGGTCGCACTTTGATCCGCGGATTGATAAGAATGTGGTTGTGGAGCGACGCAATGTGAAGAAGATTGATAAGAAGCCGCCGAAACCTGAAAAGAAGAGTAATCTTGAGAAGGTAACTCTGAACTCAAAGAAGAAATCAAAATGTTTTTTTCTACTTCGATTTTTTTTTTGCGCAGGTGAAGCAATTGTTCACAAGCAGCAAGAAAAAGAAGGAGAAGCAGGCGAATATGGTGCGCGAAGAAAGCCTGCGTGCAAGGTATACCGAATACAAGGGCACACCAGGTTCCGAGTCCAAGTTCCGTGCCAACAGCAGCGGTCCTCCATCAAACACGGTGAGTGCACAGGATCATGATCTGGCATGTGAAATTTCGGGTTGACTTGACTGCGCGAAATGCTTCCAATTCTGGGAAGTTAGGTCATTCGCGAAACGTCTATCTCATGGGGACTGTGTCGGTCTCGGGCATCTTATGGTTTGTACGATACGCATCACTACCTACTTCAAAATGCTTCCAAGTCTTCCACCATTCTTAACTTGGCGAATACGTTGGTTCTTGGTTCTAAGGTTGTTGATATGATCTGCGGACAACGCGTGTTGTAACTTTACGAGCTGACGACCTGCAGTCGTGCGGTAGTGCGGTAGTTAAATCTCGCCGAAAATCCTCCTGTCATGCTGATGTTTTATTGTGAGAAAATGCGAAAAGTAGCGTTTTGCACAATTGATTCAGACACACCATATGGTGTGTCTGGTGTGTGGTGTGTTGCTTGCGCAATGTCGTCCTTGGACTGGATGTATTCATTTATCAAGTTTCAAGAGGAGTTTTGAGAGGACAGAGGAATATCTATGTGAAGTTTTTTATTGGTACAGAACTACAGATGGTCGTGCTTCGTGCACGACTTGTTTCCAACGACATTTTTATGCACGCGCGACGCTTCCTTCCTGTTTTGCGGTTTCCAGCCGCCCTTGATATTTACGCTTCATAAACGATCGCCAAGTGCGATGTCGGCGCGAATTCCATGCACGTGTTGCCCACCTTCCTCATCAAGGTCAAACGCAAGTGCAATTGAACTCACGACAACAGAAAATGGAAAGTGAATCAATGCAAATGCAGTGTTTGGAAGCGCTGTTGTTTTGGTTGCATACGGTTGCATATAGAAGAGCATTTCGTAGAATGCCAGAAGATGGCGCTGCCGCGGCATTTATTAGCTCAGCTATCACTATCACATCACAAAGATCTCTAAACGTCGCGTTGCGTCGGCTCCTCGGCTCGTCGGTTAATTTATCAAAATTTTCCACCAATTACCCCGTTCCAGGAAGATCTTCCTGGTCCTAGCTCCTAGAAAAAGAGTAAATCCATCGCTCTCTGGTGCCCGGTCGCCGCCATATTAGATTCTAGTGCTCCTAAAATGCTGTAACAATCAAAATAGCTGTGATCCACCGGCGATGATAGTGAAAGGTGAAGCCGCATTTTCAGATGGCGCGATGGCGCGGCCGCTGAGAACTGGAGAAGAATGATTGCGTCATTGAGTGGCCTAGGTCTGGAGCACCATATATGGCCGAGCCGCGGCCCGCAAGTCGGTCATTGCGAGGCAGAGGCGAGTATGGCGGGCACCGGGCACGCCAACGCTGACTCATCACCATCGGCAGCGACTTCCAACACGCCGCCACTCCGGCCACTCCGCCAGAAATGCGCAAATGCAGAAAACGAAGCTGTCCAGGCAAGGGACACGGGCAAAGTCCATCCACGCGCCGGCCATTCAATATGGCAATGGCGTCCGGCTCGCCACGTCAATTAATTAATTTACACGCAACACCCACACACGCGGCCGACATGCTTTTGCACTTTACTACTCGTCTTTTTCGACGCATCCACGCCGTCTGCGGCAGAACCGCAGAAATATTTCCGAGCGCACATGAATGATCACATTCACATGCATTCACAGCGAAAACGAAGCGAACATGTGCCTTGGTAAGATAGGCAACTTATTATACCCGCTGGTTGCGCTGGTTGCATTTCTAAAAGTGGGCCCTCGCTCAAATTGCAGAAGTCATTCGAAATGTGGACACGTTGTAATTACCAAGCGACCCAAGCCCCAAATTAGTCCAATTGGTCATCAGGGCGGCCAATTGAGCAATTTGCAATTTTCCGCTTTTCATTGTATCTTCATCGCGGGCCGCCATAGGGAGTGCATAGCATTAAGCTGATTTATTATTACACATTTTTTAATGGGGCGTCCATTAAAAACGAATTAAATCAATTTATTTAATGGCGCATCGTCGGCTCAATCAGAGCCTGTGCATTCGCATGCATGTGTGTTCCACAGGTTCAACTGCTCCTGCTCCACAAACCACCAAGGAACGAATGTGCTGTGCCCCTGTGTCTGTGCATATTTTTAATTGATCGTCCGCGTAATGGCGCTGCCAACAACGGGGACTCTGGGCCCAGCGAGATAAATGAGTAATGTGCATGTTCGGCGCATTGGATTTATTTATTATGCTAGCGCTGACTAATTATGCTAAATATTGCCGCGCCGTGCCGCGGCAGCTTCTACAAATAAAAGAGATTTCAATCAGCTTTATTATCGCTGATTATTATTGTTGGGGCGAAGTGCGGGAACACACGCGCGACTTAAAATGGAAGTTTTCTAAACATATGTTATTTGGTAGGAGGAGAAAAAGCAGTGTGTCCAGCTTCGGGGAACAAACTACTATTTCCTTCAAATAGACTTGTTCAGTCACCTCTTAAAATCGAATAGAACATACAATTAGGACCCCTGCAACCTAATAATTATGTTACAAAAGTACATATTATTTAAGCTAATCAACTTTCAATTTTGTCACTAGATGTTGTAGTGTGAAGTCACACTATTTACGGTAGGCAACCACACATACATATTATGTCCGATGGCTCGCTGAGAGAATACTTTATTCTGATTGGTTCCTATCTGCCGAAGTGTTTCGTCAACACCGAGCTTGACAGAACGAAGCAAGATTGGATGTGCCAGCCATAACGTGTCTTAACGACAACGAGATAACGAGCAAAGCATCGAAATATCATTGAACTACGCATCGAACTACATTGAATACCAACGGCGGCCAACATGTTTTTGGCGAAAACTAAACTCCCTAAACAATTTGAAATCTCCTAAGTATAACTTTTCATGAGGAACGACATTTTTTTTCGGGAATACCACTGAACAAGTCTATTCCTTTGACCGCACGCTACTAAATATTTCTTCTATTTCTTCTACCGCCCGGAAGATTGCGTGCGAGTGCAATTAACATGACTTTAACTTTAGAACCATCTCTAATTGCAATATTAGTAATACATATACTAATATTCATAAAGTGTACATAAATAAGCGTAGGAATGCATCGCGGCGACGCGACTTCGACATTACGCAACTCTTACTTTTTAACAGCACAATCAGCTGCAGTCGCAGGAACGTAGAGAATGCTATAACTCACTTTTACTTGATTTTGATTATTCATTCCTGTGCTTTTTATACGCGCGCTTTGCTGCCACTGCCACAGAGGATATGCAAGAACATTAAATCTAATTTCCAGTTTTTCGTTGGCGTCGTTTTCTCCGCAAGAGGCAAATCGGCTTTAATGAAAAGAGCGTTTAGCCGCATGCGCGATAAATTAAACCGGGCGGCCTGCTTGTGTGTTATATAACTATGGGCATTTAGCCGTTTCTCACAGGCATGAAAATGAAGATAATCTCGATATATATTGCAATTATAATTTTCGTTCTGGAAGTTCCCAGATCGTCGGCAACATCCACGACAATGCCACCAAGAAGCAACAACCCATGATACAATGATACCACACACAAGTTTAGATGCAGAACTCATGTCGTGTCATAATTGTTGAACAATGCATTCGCAAGCAGTACAACTACAAAGTACAACAATTTTAATTAAAAGTTGGCGCAGATATCATCTAAGTGTTTGCTTTAGTCATAAAAATGCAAGAAACGCAGAAAAATCATACGCCTGATGCGTAGGCCACCCACAGTTCTTTATGCATGATGGAATGCCTACAGTAAAATTACAAATGTTGAAAAATACAACTAACAGCAAGAAGAAAGCTATGATTATTGCAATGAAATTGTCCCTCTGGCGCTGAAATAGTGAAAATTCCTCCCCACAATCTAATTGTGTTTATGAATGTCGAATGTGCGCAGAACGTAGCAAGCCCACATGCATAAAAGCATAAAAACAAAACGTAGGCATTAAAAGAATGCTGAAAGCGTCCTGGAAGTGAAGACGGGCGTCTAGATCCCCGCATGCGCATGAGGCGCATGTAATAGCAATAATAATAATAATAATAATAACGTAGCTGAAAGCAAATAAATTTCGACGCGGGCCCGCGAACGATTATGCCGCATGGGATGTTCATTAAAAACAATGTACCGTCTTATCATTACACGACATTATTTGATGTAAATGGCTTTTCGGTGCCTACACACATGATGGCCAAACGACCGCGGCTCGCGTGTACGTCCGGCTGGGTGTCCGCACTTAATAACATTATTTACCACGTTGCGACGCGCATTACTTTTTATTTATGCGCCCATTTTTGCGGTTTAGCGAATTTGTTGTCATAGATTGTTTTTGCCACGACCGTGACGACGTGGCGTTGGTGATACTTATCGAGACGGAGTGTATTTTTCAGTTTAATGGCATCGGGCATCGGCATCGGCGGACATAGTCATGTTTTGTGTTTTGTCGTAGACTTATAGTCGTAGACTTACCCGACGTGCGAGTCCAAATACTTGGGGTCTATAGCGACACCCCAAATGTCGTCCAAACCTTGGCACCTTGGCGGTGTGCGAGTAACGCCACCCAATAGGGACGCTCTAAATGCCACGGACACGCGAATCGGGGCGACACTCTTCGCCGACACTTTAAAAGGCACACGAATGGGAATGACACCATTTGAAAGCCATTTAGAACGAAAATTGCAAGATCGTATTCACAATCAACCGAGAGTAAGACTTCCCCCTCAAATTAACGCCCAAAGTGGAGTCACGGTTTCGTCCAAATTTACAACCACAAAAAAGTTACTTTTTCGCCCAGTGTGCGGA
>JARJDQ010025808.1:0-12652 GCA_030264215.1 Geostiba sp. GC000077
AAATAACTTTTTAAGGCAATAATTAGTTAGTTACAGTAAAACAATATTATAATAGACTTATCTTAGAAGGAGTAAATAAACATTTGAAAGGGGTATATCTCGAGAAGCATTGAGTATTGGATCTTCGTGTATTAAACTTTTCTTCTTGTTTTGATGTCCCCTATCACCCACCAAGCTCTGTTTTTATTAACACCCTGTATACGATTCCACCAGCGACACTTAAGACATAAATAAACAGTAGGTAATTTATATTAGTCCTGGAAATATGTAATACGAGGAAGTGTGAGAGAAGGTCGAATCGATTGCGCGACAGAAATCAATCTAAAAATACCTCAACCTGCATTAACCAATTTGACTTCATTTGACTGTACTGGTACAGTTAAGCAAAAGTTGGAAACATCCCGCAATTGAGATATTGTATAACAATACTTATAATTTAGTTCAGTTCTGCAGTGTGTAATACTTATTTGCAATAATGGCGCATCGTAATACTGATGGTAATAGGTTGTAATAACTAATATAATAGGAAATTTATAAAAGCGTGTGACTTTGTGACTCCAAAATGAGGCAGCATAATTAATTATGAGCGTGAGCGCGTTTCACATTCACGCGGGCGTCTTCAACAATGACGATGGCGATGAACCATGCTCCCAGTTCCCGGCATGCTTCTTCGAACTTCTTTTATTTTTTTAGAACTTTATTTCTATTTAATGCATTCTGTAGTCTAGTGCCAGTGTAGTAGTGTGTAGTGTATTACCACTTGACAATTTATTACTATTTGCTTGAGAGCTTGAGCATTCAATATATGGTGAAATTTTATTTTACGTTCCGTCCTTCACTTTTATCAATCTACCCCACAAGTTAAATGGAGACATCAATTATTGGTGTCTCCATTCTTCATTCCACTTGCGGAGAAATGGGTAACTTGATAAGTATGAAGAGTGGACGTTAAAACAATTTCACTATAACTGATATTAAGGTTGTTGTATGAACTCGCGACTTTTTTTACCTGCTATTATTGGGAACAATGGAAGAAATTGTAACCATTTCTAATTAAGATATGATAATTAAAATTTTAAAACAAATAACAAAAGTTAGTGTTCTAGAAGGCTCTCTTTTTTGATTTTCGCCTTCATTTAATTATCAGGCCGTAGATTTCCAAAAAAACACATCTTTTTTAAATGGCTATAAAAATGCAATAACAACGTTTATAAAAAAGGCGCATTCTTCGCGGTTGATCTTGAATTGTACTTTACAATGCCGTATAAATAAATGAAATCGGTCAAATACTTTGGATGCAAACAAGAAAACGACTCTTATGGAAAATTAACATAGGTGTATACAACAACCTTAAAATTAACGAATTGGACTACGTGAGTATGTACTTATATTTACATAATAAACGATAAGGATAAGGTGCATCTTAACCTGCCGCCGCCGCATTGTTCTCCATGTTATGTTGATGTCATGTGATCAGGTGAGGTTATGTATGGTCCCATCCAAAAGTCCAATATTATTTCAGTACAACAAGCGTGCGCGAAATCCACCTGATTATTACCGTCTTACCGTCCGAATAGAGTGAGCGCGCACAGCGGGTCTTCCATTGTGTTTGAGCGGATGCGTGCCGCGAGAACAATGGGAGTTTGAACGACCATATTCAGGTGTCACACTTTTAAAAAGTAAGGGCCCGTTTATGTAGGGAGGAAAATTAATCTTTCAGGATTAGCGACCCCTGGGTTTTCGAAGCGAGCGCAATGAATTCTCTTTACAAAACAATACAATACAATCGAATCTTCAAACATTATTTTGCTCAGAGCATAAACAGGGCCTAATACTACCTAGAGTTTTTAGCTTCGAGATTCAAAAATTGAAAAATCTTCGGAGGATTTTACCTTAGGATCAAACATTTCAATCGGGAAATTTCAATTCGGTTCCCAGCCGGGAAATTCACCCATTATTGAATCACCCAAAATATCCTTTTGGAATATGTATTAGAAAATTGGACTATACAAAACGATCTTCCCAAATCCCAATAGTTCTTTGGTGTTTGAAAATGTCAATATGGAGAAGCTAGAAGATTTTAACATTTTTAGTATCATAATATATTTATATATGCAGTACAACTTTTCAGAATTGTGCCATTGATGTTTCTGGTAAACTCGAGAATTTCCGTTGCTGCTAAAGGTCTACCGTCAAACTGGAACGAGACAAAACGGCATGATATATAGTGGAATAGTGCCCAGGATAAAGTGGAACGAATAAATTCCATGCCAACTATGTCCGTTGACTGTACATGGCCTTAAGTCTACGATGGTATAGTATACGCTCAGCTCCGCAGGCGCATTATCCGAAACAATCGCAATCGGTTTTTGGCGCACGCGCAGCTCAGCCCGCGGGAATCGAATCGCGAGGCGTCGAGCATCCGAGCAATATTCGGTTCGCCATCACAATCGCGCGCGCAGTAGTTCATTATATCGTGTGAAATAGGTGAGTGGTGTTGCAGCCATGCCTCCGCGTGCTCGATGCTCAACATTGCTCAGCGCATTGCCCCAAGTTACGGCTAAATTACTAATATGTGTCGATACTCCGGTTACTCCGTATTTCAGCAAGAAGAGTTCTAACACTGTTCTACAATGCTCACTCCTCCGATCCGCGAAGGCGCGCCAGCTCGACACGCAGTTCCGGCATCGTGAGTTGACGCCCCAACCGGCGGCGGCGCCGAAGAGATTTTTGCGCCATTTCTATCAATATGATGGCGATGCCGTCATTACTCCTACGTTCGTCAAATCGCCGCGCCGGTTCCCAGCTCCTACTAGAGAACAAGTGCTTCGGCATTAATAGAGGCAAAGAGGCAAAAAACATAAATACGCCAACAATTTTGAGTTATACGAACCTAGATATATATGTTACATGTGAAAAATGCGAAACCGTTAAAAACCCAATTCTCTCATTTCGGGGCTCGGAAGGCTCAGAAGACGTTCTGGTTCCACGGGTAACGAAAATTCAATTCTAAACTTTATTAAGTGTTGCCATTACAAAAACATGATAATCTAGACCTGGAGTTCTAGACTCAACTAGACTACAACAACATGAAGTGTACACATTGTTGACATTTAGCGATTTAGTCCTTATGAGTTAGCTTCACACAGGCGATGAGAATCTCAAATATTTATCAATTAACGTTAGCCGAGATGTAAATTACTTGTGAATGGAACTTGCAGTTGCAGTGAGGCTGTGTCCAGTAACAGGTTCACCGTGCATGTTTACGCAAATAATAAAACATTAACGCGCAAGTCGTAAGTGAAATACGGGCATCCTATAGTCGCTTCGATTTGTATATTGCGATGTGCGGAATGAAGCGGATAAATACGGCACAACGTACCGTGCGATGAAAACCACAAATAGAAATGCGCACCGAACACGTTTAGGAAACGGTCTAACGGTGTTTAATGTTAATCAGTTGGTCATTCCGTGTTTGCGTTCGCATTTCTTTTGTTTGCTCATACAAATTTTACAAACATTTGAACAGATCTTTCTTCAGTTGCAAAAATAAATATTACTTATACATATTACTTACAAAGGAAGTTGATAACATAAAAATTATCTAAGAAAAAGTCGTCTCATTTGTGAGATAACTTTTTTTAAGTGTAGGTATATTCTTTTAAGGAACGATAGTACACCTCAAAAGAATTATTTTAACCAAAAATATTCTTAGTAAAAGTCTTCTCATTGACGAGATAAATTTTCTTAATCTTTCAGAATTATCAAATAATCCTCCCACAGGGAACCAGGGGGGTTGATAGACCACAAGGCGGAAACCATGCGAGGAAACAGAACGGCTGAGTGGTATCCGCCCCTGGGTTTGTATCCGCACGCCCCTGACTTGGCACAATCCCGGTTATTTTTATGCTTAAAAGCGCATGTTCAAACTTACTGTGCAAAACCATACTGAAGGTTCATTGAAAATACCTAAAATTGATGTACATTCATTTACAGTACTGAACATTTATTTAAAATACTGAACATTCATTTAGAATACTGAACATTCCCGAAAACGGTACTGTGCAAAACCATTAAAATACTTGTAAAATAAATAAGTCTCACTAGTAATCCAACAACATATTATAATGCGATCACGTCATCCTCACTGCGAGAGAACCTCACATCATCCTTATGCTTTTACTCTGTAACCTGACCACCTGTATGCAAAGAGTAGAAATTCCAAGCAACAGAAGCGCAGAATATTATTGACCGTATGCCATATTGGAGATTGGCATGATTAACCTGACGAATTCATCAACGCAGTGCAAACGCATCGCAAGCTATTAACATAAGCATATTTACTGTACGATTCGATGTCTTCGTTGGTATTACTGCATCAAAGCATTGAAGAACGAAACGATTGGTTAGAAAGGAGAAGTTATTACGCACTGCCGGCACTGCATATTATAGAATCGCAGAAAATCAGTTTTCGACTTTTTCTCCAACTGCACTGCGCTTGATTACGCGAGAAAGAACACTGCTATAATCGTTGGAGTGTTTTTTCCTCGATAGGATAACAAGCGTAGTAGGAACGTAAACCAACCCGAATCGACATTATTTATCGGATTTATTATGACTGCTTCATACACAGGAGTGCGCTGCTTGCGGGAATTTATATGCAGTATTATTACGGTGCGTTTACAGTAATGTTGGAGTGAAGAGATATCGAAGAATGAAGACACACAGCCAAGGAATCAATGATGCACACATATGGAAACTGAACTTTCTAATATGCGGCATTAAAAAATTTTTACTTTTTATCGATACATCATATTATCGTATCCACATTATAGTATACTTTTAAAATGTACTCTACTCCTGTATTGATTCAGACCTAGTTGATAGGAATCGGTTACACCAACAAACGATTGATAATTTAAAAAAATTCAGTATGTGTTTATAATAATCTCACCTAGCCTAGAGGATTCAAGTTGATGGAGTAAGATATTATGTAAGACTACCTCCGAGTTTACTCTTCCTTCATTTGCTGTGTCCAGTTACAGTGTTACAGTGTTATAGATCCATAGGTTACATGGGTATTTTAGATATTTGAAGCATCTTAGGTGAATTTTCGATGCCTCTGAGCGCTTTGAGCCTTACTGGTGTATCTAATTGTTTCTGACTTGCGTAAAAAGCATCAATGTACATTTAGTCAGTTAACAATCAAAAAGTAAACGATTCTTGTCTCTTGTGTCTATTCAGAGTTGTTATGTAGCGTTGTAACAAGAAGCTCTATTCTGCCAGTGGCTCTATACGCTCGACGCTCGTCATTAGAATAAACAACAATCCGGAGAAGAGAAGCAAACAAAAAAACGCACAGAACCAACAGAAGATATTCACGGTAATTTGGAATCGATCAAGCCTAGCGGACAGCGAATGTGCAGAGAAGTAAAACGGTAGACATCCAAGTTACTCAAAATAGAAGAAGGTTTACGTAATGCCGCCGTTGCGCCGTACACCCGCACATTTGCACAAACTTCTGTCGCTTTGGTGAATTTCATTCCGTCCACAAGCGCCGTGATTTGCATTATTAGAAAACAGACGCACTCGCGCGATCGAGTGATTCGTCTGATTATGACTTGATCATTGAACCGCCGGATTGTCGTTAGTTGTAAGCAACTATTGCAACCGGCGCTTTTGTTTTGCGTCCATTTCTTATAATAGTATCAACTTTCAACGTTCGCATTGCATTTCTGGTTTGTGGAATTGGAATTGTTGCATATTGCAAGAAAGGCACGATTTCCGCGGAAATCTACCACGACTCTCCTACGGAATTTGGCCGCTCGCTGCGATCTATCACCAGCTCACGCGTGGGCATGCGCACGCACGTTAACCGGAAAAGAATCAATTAGATCTCATCTCCATTTTGGATAATTACGCGACTGCGGCTGGCACCCACTGGGCCTAATTAGTCGGTTCGACATGTACGCGCGAATCCTAACTGTTATTGATGGAATAAATCAACCTCCTCGATTCCTCGTATAATATTACTTATAAGTATAGTTTAATTAGCAACTTTAATTATTGAAACTTCGATTATTACAAGAATGCAGAACTAGTTGAAAAGGACGAGGCGGCACTCAACCTTTTTTTTTTTTTGAGAATTGTAACGGTAAACATATTTATTTTAATCAATTGTCTATTCTCTATTGTCGTTTGCATTGCACGCTCCTTCTATTATTGGCCTTACTACTAACCGGGAGATTCAATGCAGTTATTGTTTAATAACAATTGTATGGTAATTACACGAATATTCATCAGCACTGAATATTAATTAATATTTTTAATTTTGAATTTCACGTGTGTCAGAACTCAAAACTCAAAACTCGCGAGGGACAAATTTGCGACTTGTATTAATTCGACGGGCTGATAATTACATAGTAAATATGGGTACCTAAGTGTCAAGGTTTGCATTCATAAGTTGCTACTAAATTTACTAAATACCCAAGTACTCACTAAACATTCACTTCGCCAGCCACAGCCACAGCCATAATTTGTATTGTATTTTTTCGGCGTTTAGTTAAATCGCTACAACATTAAAATTGAAATTGTAAAACAAGTTTTTAGCAAACCTACTAGAAATAGATAGTAACAGATTCTCCTAAGTTCCAAAGACCAGTTTAGCTATTATTTTATGTAAAATATGCACACCATGCACAGTAACATTTAAATTTCGTTAGCACACTTTAATTTAACAGTAAGATTCATAAAAAGTTTACTAGCACTGTGACTCTGTGACTCACATCGTCGAGTTTCTTTCTTCCTCATCGCTAATAAATGCGAAGATACAACTCAACGTTTTTATTTCCCGTAAGAGTAAAAGAGCAACGAGGCACGAAACAAATAGCGAACATATATTTGAAAATAGCATTCTTGTCTCGCCTTCATAACAACCTAAGTTAAAGTAGAAAGTCAATTGACGATTGAGGATGTACTCGGGCTCTCATAAAGTGATCAGCTGCCCAGAAAAACGAAGGAACTTTCGAGCCAATATTTATTTGCCTCGATGTTCCGACTTGTGACGATGCTGCAGGGAAGCGTTTCGTTTGTTTCGACAAACCAAAACGTCAACATCGCATTCTTGGGATTTTGAGCTTCTCTTTGTCTCCACAACGCTTAGATACCTTAGATCTTAGATTTTAGATGAAATGGCTAGGCCGGCCCTGGACGTAGAAAACCTTCTCTCGCTGGCTAACATTCGAATCGTGATTCTCTATTCTCTATTCTCGAATCAACGGCGGCGGCAACATCGTTTTGTTCCACTGTCATTGCATGTTCTAATGGTTCTAATGTCCACAGTGCGCTCGGCGCGAGTATAGCAGTCAAATATATGCAGTAATTGTAAAGATAAAGTGATGCTGCGACGACACAACGAGGTACTTCTTCAGCTCACTTTGCGGTTCGCTTACAATTTATTCATCGCCATAGCGGCTTTGATTGTATCATTGTCGACTTTGCCCCGCCGAGCCGCAAAATGTCGCTTTTTCCTTCAGAATCAAGTCCATTCCGTATTCCTAACGTTTCAACAGACTTTATACAGCGCTTTTCATTTATCCCCGAACATAGGCCAATGCATTGCCCATAAGAAACTGCAAGTCTATGTTTCCAAGTAGGCTTACGCGGAGCAGAAAAAGAAAACATCAAAAAACAGATTCGGTGATTGCTCACAAACCACTGGGGCGATTTGAATATTCTCTTCGGATTCTTGTTGCTAGAAATAAACCGCCTCGTAAACTGTTTTTATGCGGCAGCCAGAGCGCGCTGTTCACCCCCGCCAGTTTATTCCCGTTTCCTCCCGAACGATGCTCCCGAGGGAAATACAGATGACGGCAAAACCCGTCAAAAAGTATGCTCTTCATTGTGGAAAGTTTCAACCCTATAGCATTCGTGTTTCCGTACACAATGTTGGAAATTGGGATATTCCGGAAAAGCAAAAAGTTTGTTTGCCTATGTTTGGGCATAAATAAAATGCACTGTACCATCAGTACAGTTCATTTGATGCTACAAAACTATAAAGTGAAAGTAATTGCAATCGCACACTATTTCTTAATCTTAATCCCACTGATATTGAGAGTCGTGAGTCGTCAACTTGTCAATGTTTGGCATATCACTCTTTAATGTTATCTCATTAAAAAATACATATACAAGTGCTGTTTTTCGCTTAATATTTTTTTTTAACGCAATAAAATGTTATCACCACGCAATGAAGTTTAAGTCCATGGCTATTGAAATGTGTTTACGTCATGGCGAAGCAGTGTTGGAACGATCGAAATTTCGCTCGATTCAACAAACATTTATAGTATTTCTTTATATCTCCAAATTGCCATAAGCAAAATGCAATAATAGATAACACGCAACAGCTGAACGCTGAACATATTTCATTGTGAGAGTGAATAAGCATTTACCAAGAGGATATAAAACTTTAATCATTGCCTTGTTCAAATGGAAGTGCTGAGGCTCGAGCGATTGTTGATAAACAGCGAGCTGCGCAGAAGCGTGCTGCTACAACTAACGTCAAGGCGACTTTGTTGTGTTGACCAACCGGCTGGCCTGGTATGTGCTCGCTTCGATGCTTCCTTGCTTCAGTTGCTCCAGTGCTCCCCGCCTTGCCAGAACTCAAGCCACACACATAACCTATAAGTGCGCTGCGAAAGAAGTGATCGCGAATTACCAATATATACGCTAATCATATTGGAATGATGCAGCTACTAGTACTAGTAGTTGCACTGTTGCTAGTGCATGCAACCCAATCAGTGGTGATGACACGAAGTGAGAAAGCATACTGGACTGCGCGTACAAAGATAATATCGGATGAAACACACCTTGCTTTGGGAGGAGACATCGCCTTGGACAGCAGGGAACTACAGGCGAACCAAACGCTGATGAAGTACAAGGAAACTGAATGGATGGTAGGCTTCGATAAGCCTGCCGAGTATCCGCCGAATATGCACTTCTTCCGCGGGAAGAAAGCGATCGACCGATCGCAGATGTTCAAGATCTTGAAGCGCATGCCCAAGGGCGTTTTGCTGCATACCCATGAGTTCGGCATGGTGTCCTATGAGTACCTGTTCAATCTTACGTACACCGAACACTTGTACATTTGTGATGATCCAACGCTGGGAATAAAGTTCGTATTTTTGAAGCGTGCCACTGATGCCCAAGAATTATGTTCAAATCCGAACGGCTGGCAACTGCTGGCGGACGTGCGGCAGGAATCAGCGGATGATATTAACGAGCGCATCCACAATACACTGAGTTTGGTGACCCATGATCCGCTCAACAAGTATCCAACCGTGAATGCGGTCTGGAGAAAATTCCAGAGCATCTTTATTAAAGCCGGGGCGTTGTTGACATATCTGCCAGTCTTCGAAAAGTATTTCCATCAAGCATTCAAGGAACTGCAAGATGATCACATTATGTATGTGCAGATCAGAACCACCCTGCCTTATTTATACGATCTGGATGGGAGGATCTACAAAGATGCTGAGGTCGTCAAGGCATTCAAGAATGCCACCGAAAATTTTAAGAGCGCCAATCCTGATTTCATCGGAGCGAAGATCATCTACGCTCCACCGCGACATGTCACCAACGAAACTATGAAGCAGTACGTCAATATATTCACAACGATCAAAAGCACTTACAATGATTTCGTGCTGGGCTTTGATCTGGTCGGGCAGGAGGACATGGGGGTGCCTCTCAAAGACTTCTTAAAGTATTTGGTGCCCATGAAGGACAAGTACAACTTCTTCTTCCACGCTGGAGAGACTGACTGGTACGGGTCCGACACTGATGAGAACCTAATTGATGCGATCTTGCTTGGTACAAAGCGCATCGGCCACGGTTATGCCCTCCTTAAGCACCCCAAGTTGCTGGAGCTCGTTCGTACCGAGGGGATTGCAGTGGAAGTATCACCTATTAGTAATCAGGTGCTAAATTTGGTGAAGAACATTCGAAATCATCCTGGCGCAGTGTTTAGCGCCACTAATATGCCGATGGTGATAACAAATGATGATCCGAGCTATTGGGGCGCTAAAGGTGTCAGCTACGATTGGTACATGGCCTTCATGGGTATGGCCAGCCGACACAGCGATCTGAGGTATCTGAAGAAATTAGCCCTGAACTCGATCAAGTACAGCACTTTGGATTCACCAGAGAAATCTGTATTACTAACGAAATGGAATACAGATTGGCAAAATTTTGTAAGGGATTTGGCTGCTGATGCAATTCATTAAGTGCAAATAAATTTTTATTTTCTCTAATCTTATTTGTCAATTAACCTCTGCATGTCTCTGCATACTGGTAGATTGAGTAACTAGAGTCACATACCTGTATAGAGGATACTTAAGTCACTTGGTAAACCAGCGCAACACAAAGAAGATGAACATGTAATGTAGTCTATTTTTTGTGCTCATATGTGTGCTGAGAGCGCATCAGATGCGCGACGCTCCCCGTCCCTATTACATGCATTGGCTGAGCGCATTGTTCGCTAATCATCGCCGCGCGTAAAGTCGACTTAACGTTATAAATGCGCACGCCAGCCGCGAATCTAAGAACAATCGGCCGTAGCGAGAAAATGCGATTTTTTACGTAATTGGATTACGTTTATGCGCCCATTCGAAGACTTTTTCCTAGGCTGCATCTTTGTCCATTCTTCGAACGAGCACAAGCCGCCGCACAGAGAGATAAATGTGAATGTGACTCCTAAGATTCTCATCGCGAAGAGTCGGTTCTCGGTTCGCGGGCACATTGCGGATGCTTGGCTCAATTCCGGCGCCGTTCTCCTTCGTCTTTTTACTTTGTTTTATTAGCTTATTTGTAAATAAGATAAAACGATAAAGGTAATATATAAATAGGTGTTTCTGTGCGGATTTGCTTGAATTTTCTCATTTGCAGCCCACATGGTAACCATGGCAATTTCATTGTTCTTCTCGGCGGTGTGGCGCGTTTTTGGCCGATTTTATGAGAATTCGCATTCGGCGTCATTACCTCTCTTGCTGCGCTTGTTTTATTCTTTATTTTTCTCCGTCTTGTATGGAATTGTATAATATGTTTATTTTCAGTCGCGAACGTTTCGTATTCGAAATGTTGTGAAACGCATCTTCACGAATCTGCTTTGGTGCAGATGGAGAGAAAAAAAGAAGAATAAATAAAAATTACCGCGAAAGTTAATGTTACGTACAATAATGGTCTATAAATTGATGTTCATATTCACGCAAATTATATTAAAATTATACTGGAAGTCTCGTAATTTTCACAATGTTAACATATCTCCACAAATACTCGCAGTCGTTCACTCAAAGCTCAAACACGCCACACATCTGAATCCCTAATTACAATGATGTCACTTACCTAACGCAAATTCTCATGCATATGCTGATGCACGATTGATGTCGTACATTACAATAGTGAATAGGTATGCACTTCCATTTCGGGACCAATTTAGTATGTTGACGATTATCATATCATGCATGACTATAAATGTCGAAACTCAATGATCGAGGAACATTATTTGCAAAGAAATTGAATGTACCAGAAAGTCAAAGTTTAAATGAAATTTGTGAATCTTCCAGTGTTGTTTCCAGATCATCTTCAGCGTCTTCAGTTTTGTGTGCCGCACACCTGTATTCACATTACTATTAGTTTGCGCCACAACATGACAACACGTGTAAGCAAATATGCTTGGTCAAAATTTGATATCTCCACAAATCTCGGTTATCTGAATCGAAACTGGATCAACAGTTGTTTAATTAACGAAAATGAATTTACTAAAAACAAAAGTTGAAATTTTAACATTTTTAAATGTTGACGCAATGTTGAAATTTTGACGAAATTTCTTATTACCTTGCGACATTTGCATTGACATCGCAACAGTATGTGAGATTCGTGGAGATATGCTGAGGCTTTTACTTCTGGTCTTTCTTTGCAATCAATATAATAGTTCCTCAACATCGGGTACGGGACATCCTAATAATGCATTCGCTCGATAAATACACATCAACACTACGATTCGACTCAGTAACGAGATTCGTGGAGATATGCTATCCCTGGAAAACGCAACTTAATTCGCGCTGGTTTTTAATTTGCAAGAATACAAACCAAAATCGTGTATATATAATCGCTTCAAATGTCGATTAACATCTTACGTCTTACCTCGGGTTGAATGAAATCATATTCAATTGGGGAAAATTGCATAACATCCAAAAAAGGCACATACCTGAAACAAAAATAATAAAATTATTAGAAATGTAGATATTATAATCGATAGTGTAATTATTTAACGGATTTTTAGTGAAGAAGTGTACATCTTTAAACCTTTATTCTTCCAGTTATGTATATTATTTAAGTTTTTGAGAATCGTAACTCATTTCTATTATGGACAGAGAACGCGATGAGTCACCAGAGTAGAGGAAAATTCAAACGGTAATAATGTTTTATCTGCTCCCATAGTCGAAAACAATGTTTTCCAATCAATATGGTGGCTTTGAAAACAGGGCATTTCATATCAATTGAATTGAAAGTGTTTTCCACTTATATACCCTACATATATAAGTGGAAAACAACATTTATGTATGTCATGTATATAAATGGAAAACACCTGTCGTACGGCGGA
>JARJDQ010025821.1:0-11592 GCA_030264215.1 Geostiba sp. GC000077
ATTTTATCGCAGTCTAACTAACGCCTTAAATGGAAGTGTTTAACATGGGACAAACTCAGAGGGCGCCCCATATTTTTTCCTATTATGTTGGGCATCTGTAATTGTCATCATCTCTGCGCTATACATAGTATAATTACATAATTTGAAAATCCCGCGCTGTTTAAATTTCATTTTCTGCAATGAAACACAAACTTTATTGAAATTTCAAAAGTGAAACTTATGAAAGATTCATATCTTTCATTGAAATCCACATCACTAATATTAAATAATTTGAAAATCCCGCGCTTTTAAAATGTCATTTTCTGAAATGAAAAAACATAATTTATTGAAATTTCAAATGTGAAACTTATGAAAGATGACAACCCAATATACACCTGCGCTTGAAAACAAAAGAAGAAACAAAATCAACAACTGAATAATGTTCCTGCATTTGCACCATAAATATAACATTTAATACAATTTCAACATGGAAAACTTATGGTAATGTACATTATAACCTATTTACATTTGATTAACAGCACCGACTATATTCACAACTCTCCCCTTGTACTTCTTAGAAATGTCCTCCTCAATCTGCTTCTGCAGCACTTTCGTCTTATCCACCACCTGTTTGATCACTGGATTGATCTTCTTAATATGATTGGCATTCTCCACCATCTTCTCTTCCACCAGCCCTTTGCTAGCCTTCATCCTGTCAACCACCTCCAACTTTTGCTTGAGCGACGCCGTCAACATATCCAAATACTTTGGCGAATGTTTAATGTTATGCAGGTGAAAAATACGCTTGTTCATCAGCCCATCCAGCGCGATGCTCACATGATCCGCAAGCGTCGTAACGCCCTCAATCGTCTGCATTTTTATCACATTCGGGCCATCGATCATCGCCATCATATCGCCACCATTCGCCATTTCATACAAGCGCATCTTCAGGAACGCATTCAACTCCATCAAATCATTAATAATCTGATCGCGTGTTTTCGGATTATCCAAGATGGTGTAAGCATCGGTACCCTTGGCGACGCCGCCATCAATGCCGGAATTTTCCACGACAATTCCGGATTCCCCTAGATTTACATCCATGTCGACGATTTCGAACTCTTCCTCCGGCGTGGAGGTGTTGCCCCAGTCGATATCTCCCTCGTTAAGCGGCGAATCGCCGAAATCGATTTGATTCTCCGTGTTTAGCGATGCAAAGTCGATTTGGACATCGTCGCCGAAGTCGATAGCAGACTCATCTCCACTCTCAACTGCTTGCTCTGAATCTAATGCTGGCTCTTCTACCGTGACTGGTTTCTCACCATAAGTGTACTCATAGGTGGTAGTATTACCATAGGCAGCTAGATAGGACAATATTGGCAGAACTGGAAGATTATCCTCCTTGCCAGAATGATAATTCATGAATGACTTGTACATACTGATGCCATCTTTGATCTCAGTAAAATCCATCTTCTTATAAATCAATGGCAGCTCTTTCAGCAGCTCAAGCAACTCACTCTTAATGTTCTTCCCTTTGATGCCTAACTGCTTGCATGTAGCATTGAAGTCATTAATGGCAATGTTCTCTGCTCTGCTGTAATCTTTAATCTTCTTCTCACTGTCCTGCTGTGCTTGCTCACACTTGGCAATGGTCTTCTTCAAGCTGGGCACCTCATAGCTCACGTTACGCATCATCAACTGCGCGGCCTCGGCGAGGTAGATGTTGTCCAGCTGGTAGCTGCTCACAATGTCCTGCCAGTCCTTCATGCGCTGCGAACCGTAGCGGCCGAAGAGGTTCTTCGTGTCCGCCTCCGTCTCCTTGAGGATTTCGGTGATCTTCTGGCAGTGAAAGTAGTTGATGTGCTGGCCGGAGAGCAGCTGGACGATGCCGTCGTGCGCTGGCATGTCCTGGATCGCCGCGTTGATCTTCTCGCGGATCTGCAGGATGTTGTTCTGCCAGTCCTTGGAGACATGACGCCGACTTATCAGCCAGTCAAGCAGTTTGTTCGTGTTGATGTCGATGGGAATGTGCGAGTCATCCATTGTCAATGATCCTTTTCCCGTTTTTTTATTGGCGTACTATTTTCGGTTTTCTTTTCTTCGCTTCGTTCTCTTCGTAAACAACAACATATGTTTTGTATGTTGCCAAGTTGGAACGTCTAACCTCAGATATGTCAAGGACAGTCAAGGGCACGGGGCAAACAAGACGTTAATAATTTAAAAGAATATTACCGTTGATTACTTTCAAGTAGAAACATAAACTAAATAAGAATATTATTTTAATTCTCTGCATAGAAAAACATTTGTAAACTAACAACACTATTCCGGTTATTTATTTCAAACTTTTAAACAGAAGTTGACAGCTGAGCACGTCACGGTTGAAAACAAATAACAACAATGCACTTATCAACTCTGAACAAATGGAAAAAGGTTAAAATTGAAGTAAATCTATGCATACCAAAGTAAAATTTTAGTAATTACCGCAGTAATGCCGTAATTCTGGCCGTAATGTACAAATTTATTTGTTGAATTTGAAATTTGTGGTTTTGGTGGAAGCGAAATGACATTTGACAGCATTCTTCTTTGAATTTTGATTTTATAACCGTCGTCGCTTCGTCGCCACCGTCGCCCGTCCGTTTGCAGTTTGGGCTTGCTGTTTGCGTTGTGGTTTCAGTTTTCATTTCAGTTGTTTCCAGTCGTTTTCATTGTTTTTCTGTTGTGCCGGATGCGGTGAAAGTGCGTCGCCTACATCACACCGAGAGGTATGTTTTTGTTTGATGCATCCTTTTCGTCCTCTCCACACACATTTCGTGACACTTGCCGTTAAATTCCAAAAACAAGCTCCGGAAGCTTGCGTTTCGCCGGCGAGCATCATGTAATTCATCCCAAAATCACATGAAATCGGGGGGCCATAAACACAATTTGTCTAAATCCAACTGTTTTCTGAAACGTTTCTCAATGCGTACAGGCAGAATGACGAAGAATCGCCGGGACCTGACGCCTCGGCACGTCTCCAAGTTCACCGTCGGCCGCGCCAAGCCGCCGCCGTCGGCTAACATCAAGGTGGTCATCAGGGTGCGACCACCTAATTCGAGGGAAACTGGTGATAACCATCGGTGAGTACATTCACCGCAATTGCATTTCCTTGGCGTTTACAATGTATATTGGTGGCAGATTGGTGGTGAAATGCAGTGAACCGAATGCGCTCACCTTCGATCCGGAGGAGGAGGACACGCCGTTCTTCTTCCACGGTGTGAAGCAGCAGCGGCGCGATCTGCTCAAGAAGCAGCATAAGAATTTACAATTTATTTACGATCGAGTTTTTCCCGAGAGCGCGACGAATGATGAGGTTTTTTGCTACACAACTCGAAATCTTATTGATATATTGATGGACGGTTGCAACTGCTCGGTGTTTGCGTACGGAGCGACGGGCGCAGGGAAAACGTATACAATGCTGGGCAAGCCGAGCGCTCCGGGCATTACGGTGCTCACCATCGGCGAGCTGTTCGCACGCAAGACCGAGCTGTCCGACACGCGCGACTTTGAGCTGTTCGTCACCTATCTGGAGGTGTACAATGAAAACGTGCGCGATTTACTGCGACCGGCTGAGAAGCCGTTGCAGTTGCGCGAGGACCAGGTGGGCGTGCGCGTCGCTGGACTCACGCACCGCAAGATCAACAACGCCGACGAGCTCTTCAACCTGCTCGACGAAGGCAACAACAATCGCACCCAGCATCCGACAGATTCCAATGCCGAAAGCAGTCGCTCGCACGCCGTCTTCCAGGTGTATCTGAAGATGAACGTGAAGCAAACCGGGCAGACGATCATGGCGAAGCTTAGCATGATCGATCTCGCTGGAAGCGAGCGCGGCGCTGCGACTGGATGCAAAGGCATTCGCTTCGCGGAGGGCGCGAGCATCAATCGCAGCCTGCTGGCGTTGGGCAACTGCATCAACAGCCTGGCCGACGGCCAAAAGCACGTGCCGTACAGGAACTCGAAACTGACGCGGATACTCAAAGACAGCCTCGGAGGAAATTGCCACACGGTGATGATTGCCAACGTGTCGCCATCATCAATGACCATGGAAGATACCTACAATACGTTGAAGTATGCGACGAGGGCAAAGAAGATAAAAGCGAATGTTAAGAAGAACGTCATACCGGTGGGCAAGTCATCCAGCGAGTACATCAAAGTCATCGAGGAGCTCAACGAGGAGATTCGGCGACTGAAAGAGGAAAATACGCAATTGCGCGAAAGCAGAAGCCAGGTGGTGGTAGCAGCAGTTGCACAGAGTACAGCCGACGTTGAGAAGGAGGAGATTACAACCACCACGGTAGACAGTGAGAAGGAATTAACGAATGTTACCTTCAGCTGCAGCTCAACTGTTGCTATGGCAAGTTAAACAATCTAAAACTCTGCTTTTTGTTAACAACTTGCATATTTGCATATTTCAGGTCGAGCCGACTGAAGACATGATCAAGAACGTTAAGATGCTTTTCGAATCATACAAGCTGCTCCAGAATCGTCTGCATTCGTTTGTATTGAAACAAGAGCTCCAGGACAAGCGGCAGGAGTTGCAGGAGCAAGAGAAGGCGCGCCTGGATAGTTTGCTCGCGTCGTCGCAGGACAAAGAGAACAATAAGCGCATTCTAGAAGTGCTGAAGCGACTGCGCGATCGCAATCCGCCGTATGATAGCGAAATCAAAACGGTGGAGTCTAAGATTGCGCAGATCAAGCAGCAAATTAAGCATTTGCTTGTCAATAATCCCGAGTTAGAGTCCACCATCTGCGTGGAACAGACAAAAATCGATGCGATCAAAGCCGCGAACGATGTAAGTGCGCTCAAACAACGAATATTGTTACATTTTCTACTTTTGCACTGAACACGTTTTATGTACCTATCTGTGCTAACTGTGTTTTCTTGATGGTGACTTTGCTGTGATTGTAGAAGCGCACGTTTGAGTCGCTCGGCAAGCTGCAAACGTCCGAGCTGCAAACGCGCGGCGAGTTCATGGCGCAGTCGGGGCAACTGCTGCAAAACTGGTACGCCGTGCTCTCCAAGCGCGGCCTGGTGACGAAGCCCATGCAGGACGGCTTCGAGAAGCTGCTGACTACGCACGCGCTTACCAAGGAGGACAGCGGCGACTCTGGTCTGAGCACAACGTCCTCCAGCGTCATCACGATTCCGAACGCCGCCGACGTGTCGCACAAGCGCAGCGGCAAGAGGAAGCTGGACGCGCGTGGCGACGCCGCCGAGCTGGACACCACCGTCGTGCTGTCATCCACGTCGCGCGCGAAGTGCGTCGAGAGTTCGCTATTCAAAGGTGGGATCATTCAACAGTCACTCACCGCGATCGCCGGCGAAGTTCTTAACAATGCCATCGCGAGCTTTTCCAGCTTTCGCGGGAAGATCGCATAAAGTCTACTTTAATACTTAACATATAATCGCTGTACATGTCGCAAATTAAATTGAAAATTCACCGTTAATCATGTGCGTTTCTCTCTCATGTTATAGAATTCCAGCCGACGCCGTCGAAGCGCATGGCGAAGACGCAACCGGTGCGATCGTCGCCGCGAATGCGCCTGCAAAAGGAAAACAAGGCGACGGAGCTGCTGCGCAAGATACGCGCCCGCCCGGTGGACATCACCAACCTGGCAAGGAAGCAGCCGCCGTTCCGATGATGGGCACAACAGGTGACGGAGGTCTGCTCCGCGTTTGTACATACATATTAAGTGCCAAGCCTGGTGGCAGCGAGATCACGGCGATTTGGCGTCGCCACAAGCGCACCTCCCGCGATATAAATTGGAGTCACAGTTTATTCAATTTCTACCATAACGCCACTTTGTTCGATCATTGTCGTCTATTCGATAATATTTATGTGTATTTTTATACTACCCCATGACTAGTGGGAGCTTTAATTTAAATAGCTGTATGTTATCATTAATCTGCTTTTGAATTTTCGCAATTAAATTTCATGACAATTCGATTGTTCCATCGTACAAATCTTGAGCTTAAAACAAAAGACATATCAATGCGACTAGCGCTAGCAAATTGAAAGAAAATTCTAAAATTGGTCTACAAATCTTAGCGACTTGCTTTAAATGCGTTAAACAGCCAGCGTCGTTCGATGTTCGCGCCGATCCCAACGAGCTCCTGACTAAAGACGCTCGGAAACCGCGACATGAGTACCTCCAGGTCGGATGGCCGCAAGTTGGACTCCAGCTTGGTCACATACGACCAAATGTAATCCAAGCCGGCGCCGAAGGGATGCACGTTGAGAAAGGCCGAGATGATGCCAATCAAGCGCGCGTCTGCGTTGCTGAGATTCGTTGCTTCGGACTTGGCGATGGTGGCGTTCGCACTCCCAACGCCGTTGCTGTTCGCCAACGGCGCATGACTAGAGGAATCCGACGAGATGGAGTCGGTCTTATCCGACTCAGTGTCGTCCAGGTTGATGGTCGTGTCGATCATCTGCTGCTTCAACTTCGACTGCAGCTCGCGAGTGCGTAACTCCTCCTCGGCCTGCTTCTTCTTGAAATCGAGAAGTTGCTGTTGCATGCCATGCAAGGTCTGCTGCAGAACCTTCACTTGCTTGTCTTTGTCGTCAAGTTCTTTCTGCAGGTCTATTTTCACCACCTCCACCTGAAAACATCAAAATTAGCATGGAAATTGAGCCATAATCTTCTTGAATATGATGTAGAAAATGATAAAAGTGAATTTTCGAAAAACACGGAACAGAAATTAAGAATACTTGATGATGTAGTCAAACTTTACACACTAATTTTATAAATAACTATTAGAGTTGTGGAAATTTTAAGCATGCACAACTTTTATCTAAATAGTTTTTTTTATATTATTAGTATTTCTACCCAAAATCGAAGAATCCCGTACGTTAGGGACACCACGTAGAGAATTGAAGGAATTAAAACTATCCCAAAACTTTCCTTCGAAAAAACCTAATTTGTTTTTACTATGGCGACCGAATACGCGAAGGAATTTCAACACTGGTTGACACCCCAGAGAAACATTTTCGTACCTCATTTTTATAAGCTTCCATTTGCATCCTCAGCGTGTTGTTTTCATCCTTCAGCTGCGTGTTCTCATCGTGCACGGCGTCCATCTTGGTGCGCTTCCTTGGCACGGCGTCCTCCTCGTCGGAGACGTCCATTTCATCGTCGCCGCGCTCCTGCGCGACGCTCTCCAGCTCAATTTGCACATTTTTAATCTCCTACAAAACCCAACACAGCGTTACAACCCACCTGTGCCCACTGCGCGCCAGTCTTTTGTTACTGTTACTTTGAGACTTGACAAAACTTAACAACCAAAATCGATGTGTTCGCAACGCTGATTTCGGCCTCGGCCACGATCAAAGGAGAGAGAGAGAGCAAATAGTATGAATTGAATATAAAGATAGGTAAGAAAAAAGTATGTGAGCTAACCGTGTGCAGGGTTTACCAGTGCCAAGGCAAATTGCTAAATGCCGCATCGGCGCAACGTTCGAATGGTGGCTATACTCGCTGCTTCGCTTCGCTCGCTGAACCTACCTTTGCATCGCTTCTCTAGCCCCTTACCTTCAACGACAATTACAGCAATCGCTTGCTCGCTATGAATTGTATGTATAAAATTTGGTACCGGCACGCATTTGCTCCCGATCACGCTCTTCTTCGAGGGTAGAACTAACTAAATATACACAATGTTGGGTGGACGTATGGCGGGGCAACGGATGCAAGGATTCAGAATGGGTCGAGGGTCTTGGCATTGTGCAATTGGTATGTTATGTTTGTTTTAACAGGAGGGTGGTACGTACCATCGACTGCTTCTTCCACATCTCGATGTTCTTTCGCTGCGCCTTGGTGAAATGGTCCCAGACCTTCTTGTGACACGCAGCATTGAATAAGCGCTCTATTTGACTGACTGAGAGAGACAGCCACACATACGCAAATGAACCACTTAGTTATACTCCAAGATTATCAACATCGCTTATCATTAATCAGATTATTCATAATTTAATGGTGTGGGGCAGGTTTTTAAATGAGTGTTAGGGCAGTTGGGGCTCCACCATGCTTACAAACCAATCCGGCAATGCATCAACTGCCTACCAGTCGGTTTGTCAACATGGTGAGCGTCACCGATTCGTATCCTCTGAGCTCTGACTGACCAAACTTAGTATCTACAGCTTCAAAAACCTCGTCGTCGCTCGTCCTTCTACAATGTGAGTGAACACATGTGCTGTTCGTATCGCCCATGACCGACCAATTTACCTACCTAATTATTTCAGACAACTTTGGCTACACCGATTCTAGACCGTTTCGATCCCAAAACAGCAAATGTGTGCAATGTCTAACACGGCGAGATTGTACTGAACCGTGAGTACGTTCTGATTCGTGATGGTCCGAGCCTTTCATACTTACCTAACTTACGGATTACGCACGGCGGGAAAACAATAAGTAACTGAAGTACTCACATTGTAGGAGAATGCCTTGCATGCGTCCCTTCATGATCTCGCGCGCCTTCTGCAGCTCCTCCTCGTACTGCACTTTTTCGGTGAGCAGCCGCCGCACGTGCGAGTTCGTCGACTGGATCATCGAGTAAAAGGTGTTTGCGTTGCGTTTGCTGCAGTCTCCGCGTTCCAACCACGTGATAACCACCTTGAAGAGATGCGTATTAATTCAATATTGTTAGGTTTGTTTGGCATTTGTTTGTAATTGCTACTTCTAAGGAGTTTGGTAGAGTTTGATAACAATACATAGGGATATTTCTGTTTTTCCAAAAACACAATTGAAATGTTTCCTTACCAGAACTGCTTTGGTAAAAGTATCATCTTGTTTAATCTTCTCGGACACAGCTGAAGCCTCATGATCGGTGTAATGCACCACTGGTGGCGGTGAAGGGGGCCGTAACCGCTCCTCCTCCATCCGTTCGCGGTGTCGCTGCTCACGCTGCAGTTGCCTTTGGCGACATTCCCATTCATATTGGTCATCTCTTGCCTGAGCAATAAACTCATTAAAAAAAACGAACAGGCTGTATCGACGATAAGGCCGGAGCCTTGATGTTGGAACAAATCGGTGATAGTGAGAGAATACATTAAGAGCAACGTTCTAAATGTGGCTTTCTAAACCATGCGAGATTGCTGGCACGTGCTTTCCTTTCAACTCACGTTTTAGAACATCGACTATTATGTAGTTGTTAGACCCCTTTCAAGAAGAACTGATCAAAATCCGAACCTCCTAGGGGCAATACTCTCAGAGATATAAGCGAAAAACCGTTGAGAGTATGTTACTCAGCGCGATATTACAAAAACTAGGCAACCTAGGCACATCGACTCATTTGTAGTTGTTGTAGATCCCTTTCAAGAAGAACAGATCAAAATCCGAACCTTCTAGGGCCGATACTCTCAGAGATATATGCAAAAAAAGATAGGACGAAAATTGTTGCAACACTCAGAACAATTCTCTTGTTACACCATGTTTACATTCAAATTGTTCCAACGGTTGCTCAATCTATTTCTTGCTGACGTGTAAAATATTTTCACGATATTTGTGGATGCATGATGGTTGTTTGAGAACTCTAAACTAATACCTTGTATAGTTTACCCTGTGTAAATTTTAATTTTTTATCATTTGATGAAACTACCAGAGTTGAATGTGTAAATTTGAATTCTACGTTAAAAAAAAGGGGGGAAAAAGTACTAATCCGTGGCTGGGAATCGTACACACGACAACATGAGTCTTATGCTAGGACTCTCACCACTGTGCCACTTCAGCTCGGTGGATACATGCGATGTTTGCAGTATCACGTTTCACTGGTCGATTGCACTGCCACCGTCAAGTCGGTGGAGAAGTAGCAAAGTACACTTTTTCGCGGATTGCGGCTAACACCTAGGGACAGATGTTGTTCCAACATCAAAAACAAAAGGTGTACACATTTTTAACAAAATATGTTACATGAGTGCAGAGTGCATAAATCAGGAAATGTACACATGATTATCTTATCTATTTGCGGAGGAGCGGACGAGAGCTTCTTGCAAGTAATGCATCTTTTGCACTGTGTGCGCAGCGCACATTGTGCCGACGCATACTGATTTGATATTAGTAACTAGCAAGTAGTAACACATTATATTTGCCATATTTGCAGCGCCCGCCATGTTGTCGAAGCGCCAGTACGAAGAGTTTAATCTCGCCCGCCATAATAAACGGTTGCGTTCATATTCAGTGCGTGTTTGTTTCTGCTCGTTTGCTGCTCTATGCTAATTGCTTCTGTATTTTTAGGAACTTGGTTCACAACCGTTGCCAACACTGACCGACGATGGCGACGTGCTGCCCATGCCCCGTCCTCGCTCCGGCACCTGGGGCGCAAAGGACAGCCGCAAGGAGTCCAAGGATAAGGACAAGAAGAAGGACAAGGCGGCCAAGGAGCGCGACAAGGAGAAGGAGAAGCTGGAGAAGAAGGAGCGTAAGCGGGAGAAGGAGCGCGCCCAGCGTTCCGGCTCCGCGTCGCGGAGCAGCTCCGCGGAGCGGCGAAAGTCCGGGGCGGACGATGTGGCCAGCCCCAAGAAGGGTGGGATGCTGGACGCGTTCCGCAATCGCAGCCATTCGGATGCCAGCAAGAAGAAGGGGCTCGCTTTGATGGCGACGATGAAGAATATGGCCTTAGTAAGTTTAACTAAACCATGATGACTGAAAGAAGATTAATTTGGTTTATTTTTAGCATACTGGTTTGATGCATGCGAAGCCGAAAGCGCCACGTGATGGCTCAGCGCATCCGGTGCGCGATGGCTCGTCACACACGCAATACTATCACACGGTGACGGCGGCCTCCTCCAGCAAGAATCCCGTCACCAAGGTGATGGACATCTTTCGGAATCGTTCGCACCAGAGTGTGCCGCCTGAAGACCGACGAAAGGTAACGGCGATTACGCTTAGCTTTTTATTGCTCTCTAGGCAACCCATTGAAAATTACTGTATACTTGGTTGCCTACCACATATTATGCCAAGGATGTGTCTCGCTCTCTAGCGGTCTCTAGTGACAAAATTGAAAGATTAATACTACCTTAAATGATAGTAGAGAAGTGTAGAAAAATGAAAAAATAAGGGAAAAAAGCATAATTTTTAGGTTATTCGATTTTAAAAGTTGACTTGACAACTATATTATGCAATAAAAATTTAGAAGAAAACAGAATTAAAGTTAAAAGGAATAATTTTTTTAAAGTTCAAAACTAGGAAATTTAATTTTCCTTTTTTGATACGAACCATTGTCTATCAATAATCTCTATCTAAGATTATACCAGTTTCACTTCTCTTTTTCACCAAAGTTAAGTTGGATAAGTTTGGTGGTTTTCCGCCATTTTGAGTCAGCATTTCGTTGGTTATCGTTGCGAGACCATCGAGACCACCCCCTCATGGGATGGCAAGTGCCCCAAATATGCTTCCAAAGTTGAGCAATTTTTCAAAATGTCTAAAAACACGCGTTGGAAAATCGTTCATATTTCCTAAACGCGTGCTTCAAGTTGAAGTTTTTTTTAGCTGTGTGCATAGCCAAAGAGGCGCTCTTTAATTTGCATTCCATTTCCACCCTCTCATTGGACGGCAAGTGCCCATATGCTTTCAAAGTTAAGC
>JARJDQ010025825.1:0-10820 GCA_030264215.1 Geostiba sp. GC000077
GAGTGGGATATGTCCTTGAAACAGACGAACGATACTGTCTAAAAGGTACACAACTATACAGGGTCCCCAACCTGAGAACGAAAAAAATTGCGCGGGTATTCATAATTTGGTCACGTGGTAATCAATCATTTATGAAGACCCAGTATAGTTGTGTACCTTTTAGACAGTATCGTTCGTCTGTTTCAAGGACATATCCCACTCGGCAAGTGCACACAACGCGACAAACGGCATTCATTGCCAAGCAGGAATCATCATTGTCGCAATGCTCGCCCAAACGGCGAATTACAGCGCAACGACCAGCGGCGTTCGGCGCTTTTTTCAATCCGCATCTGCAACGGCCATTCGTGCAGAATATTTCATCGTCGGGATGATTCGGCACGCAGTTTTCATCCGTCACACAAGTTTCATTCAGGCCTGAAACCATTTCACAGCAATAAATAGTTATATTGCGCACCAGGGCGCACCACTAGTATCTAGTCATCTAGTAACACCTGGCGCCATCTAGTTTATACAAGACCTAATATCGGTGAAACTTACGTGATGTCCAATAGCAGGAGTTTTTGCTCTTGACAAAATGCGTGTTTTCCATGCAACTGCATTCCTTTCTTTCGTCGCATTCTGCGTACTTCCCCAACGCCAATTCGCACTGTTCATGATACGCACATTCTGATTGAACAGTTTCAGCAGCTGAAACCGAAAAAACAGAAAATTCTCACTCTAGTATACTTATAAGTTTCAGCAGTGTAAAATGTTACGCTTCACGCAGTCAAAAGATTGTCGATTGCGAATGATAATAAATGCCTCTTCGCATCTGCAGAGGCCGTTTGTTGAAGCGCTGCTCCGGTCGCAGTAACTATTGCTCACTTTACAATCGGTGTCCAGTTTACACGTTTGATAACTTAACACTGTAATAAAAGATAATTAATTTAATAAAATACAAAGTAGGGACCTGTAATTTTCGTTACTCACGCAGGCGTTGCAAACTTTGATCCACCTCACACTGCACACCGATCATCCATATCAGTTGAGCGATGACTATCACTCTTAGATGAAACATTTTAAATATTGTACATAAAGAGATAAAGACTCAACGCAAAATATTCCCAATGGCAATAAATGAGTTTTTAACATGGGCAATCAGTTAACTTTTATATCACAGACCATAATTAAAGGCGACACTGTTTGAGGTTTAAGCAGATTAGTTATAATTTGTTATAAAATTTCGTAGGAACTAGCAATCAAACTGATAACTGAATATGAAACTAACTCATGGTTCATAATGATTTGCACTGCACGTCGAAACACATTGTTTTTAATGCTTATTTATTCACACAACTTTGTTCTACTCTAAATAAGTTATTACTTGTTTTTACTTTGCTTGGTTGATTTTATTTTGTAGTAGTTTTTAACCAGCTGCATGGCACTTGTAATAAATAGTAAGGTATGAACCCAAATCAATGACAACGCGAGCACACCAGCACGTAACAGGTAAAGTTTTTTAGAGATAAGCAGGTGATAACGATGTGACTAACGCATCCAAGTAAAGTCGTTGACTAACACTAACAGTAATGTTGCAACGCATCCTAAAAAGCGGGTTTACCTTTGTAAAGCAATTTATTGCCTAATTAATCTTTCACAATTTGTTTGTTATTTTAACAGGTACATATTAAATTAAATACGGATATAAAGCACGATTAAAGTTGACATCCATGGAAGCAGGTATGCGCCCCTGAAAGTTGTTGCAACTCCAGTAACTAAGAAAAACAAATATACATACAATAAATATCAGTGATACTTGCAGGTTGTTTGCATGTTGTTGTTACCATTGGGCACTTTGCGGAATGTAGGTTTAACGCAGCTATTCTTTAACACGCTGTAAATATGCTTCGGTTGGCAGTGGCACCTGCTATGAATGCAAATGGCGTCCTGACCCAAGGTATCCTGGCACTGATAGTCGATATCGCAGTCCGACAAGTAGGAGGAGTTGCTCATCGCGTAGCATTCCTTCTTGTAGGCTGAATAACCGTCAATGCAATCGCAGGTTTTATTCTTGCATATTGTGTGCTCTGCTTGGCAATCTTCGTTCTTTTCGCACGAAAATCCAATTCCTGTTTCAATAAAAACAGAGCATTGCAAACATGTGGTGATTATACCGTGCGTTATTGCTAAATATGTACATAGGTTTAAAGTAGCATTCTTACAAGCATAACGCCCTGTATAATAAAATAATATTACCGTTTATCTCTTTGCATTCGGTGTCGACTTCAGGGTCAACGCCGAATCCGGGGTCGCACTCACATTTATCCGCTCGACATGTGGTTTGCGGAAAATTGCATTGGATGTCCTCCATGCAAGAATCCCCGATTTTCTTCGCTTCTATACATCATCGCACAGATTAAAAAGAAGCAAAGTTAGTTTTGTTCCGAATTTACTTACCTTCGATGCATTGTTTGCTATTGAATGATGAAACTGTTCCGTTGGTGCAGGCGCATGTGCCACTCGCATCGCAGATGGCCGAATTAATGTTGCACTCCTCGTTGAATTGGCATCTTGCGCCCAGCTTCGTTACCACCGTCAACGCTTCCGGCTCGCCGACGGAGAATTCGCAAAAATCATCAACGCAAATGCTGCTCACTGAAAGGTCGCCGTTGCGTAAGCTGCCCACGTTGCAATCGCTATTTGTTTGGCAAGGATAATCGGATTTCGAATGCCTCTGCTCGGCAGAAAGTGAAGACGCCACAATTAGAAGTAAAACAATGCAGTAAGTGCAACGGATAGACATTTTGAATAAATTAAGTTAACAGTTAACAGAGAAATAAAACGTGGACACAGCCGATGTACTTCGTACGATGGAGGAATGGTGACTGCAATGATACGAAGAGTTGAGACTAGAGTAAGCGTTACTGGTTTCGCTGACTTTGATAAGAAGTTAAGGTGATAGTAGAACGGCGCAAAAGATAAAATTTATTACTTTTGCGCATTTGATGCAATTTTGCATGCCAACAACTAACAAGATACTTTAGTCTCGAACGCGGTTGATGTTGAATGCAGAAAACTATTGGAATGTGTAGTAAATGTGTTATTATATTTTAACAATATTTCAGAAGCTCCACTTCCTTATCTTTCTTAACATTTTTTATGATAATTTAAGGATTTTATGATTTGCACCATATAATTGATATATGTTCACATCTGCATGCAATGTTGGTTGCCTATTAACAGTCACTCGCATGCATAAAGTCTTACTTTCTACACTACCTATACAAACTACTATTTTGTGAAGAAAAATTACGTAAGTCTTCCTTTGGCAAACATGGTCTCATGGCAAACCCTTTAAGAAAGGGAAAGGGTACAAAAACACCCCTCAATGTTGGGTCATTTATGTCCGCTTTCTCCACAACATCCTAAGATAAAGAGTTTTGTTATTATGCATATTTGTAACCTAAAAATTGCAACTTTGATGACCTCCTGTGACCAAACAAAGAGAGTTACAACATTTTTGTGTTAAGGTTTTCTTCTTAAAATTTCCCAAAGAAGAATGCCACGTGTACAAAATCCGTTCATTTGTGGACGCCCTGTATAGTTTAGATGTACTCTTTGGGAAAGCATATTGAAACATATTTATGTTGTATTTTGTTTTTCGCGGCAAATTAAAAATCTATTGAAATTTGATCTTCCAAAAGTAATATTTTGCAATGATAGATAACGTACCTTGTCAATGGTCGATTCATTTATTTACCACCATCAGAGTCAGAGTGTCTCTACTACTGCTGGTCTTGTATTATCTGTCAAACAATACAATGATGGGTAATATCGAAAATATTGTATGTGGGTTTATTAAGATGCGTCTCAAAATAAGTTTATCCAATATCCAAATAGGTTATACATTCAGTCTTATGGGTAAAATTTGAACAATATTTAAAGATTCAATTTTGGACATTTATCGCTCTGTACTTGTGATGCTCATAATCAAAACAAGAACCAAAATAATAAGAGAAACAAACAAACATAAATCAATAAGGGGTAACCAATAATTTGAGGGCAATGTTGTCTCCGTGGTCTACACAAATGCATACCACAAGGGTAGGTATCCATTTCCTTCGTAGAAACACTGTCCTCACGCCTCCCCTCAATACTTTTTCTAAGCCAACCATTAACAACGTATATTATATTACTAATACCCCTCACATAGAATTTCAATTCGCCATATCTTTCAACAGCTTCAATGGATCGAATCTGGTCAAAATCTACAGGTAGTTCAAACTCCTTGACATAGTTATTTACGTTGAACTCCTTCCAGTCCTTTACGTTGTAAAAATAAAGCTTCCTTCCACCATTCCACTTATAGTACATCCCTCCACCCAAGACCAAGGTACTGCCATGGAAATACACCAAGTTCAGATTCGCATGGAATCGCATTGTGTATTCCACAAGGTCGTTCTCGCAGCTGCCAGCGGTGTTGAGAAAATACAGTTTACAATACGATGTGATACATGAAGAGTCAACTGTAAGACAACCAGAGTAATCAGAGTGATAATCAAAAAGTATCGAAGCCATTTGAATTTTCCACAAAATTTCTATGGTTACATCCTTGTTTTGGATGTCAAATATGGCGAGAAATTGAAATGGTTCCAATCGTTTAGAGCGTAGGTATAATAACGATCAGTAGCGTGATAAGGAACTTACACGTGAAGAGAGCTATCATGGATTCATTATAGAATGTCCACGTTTCGTAATCCACTGGACGAAATCCAGGATCAGGGTTTATAATAAAGGATACCCTCTTATCGATATAACGAAGTTGCTCGGGTGTATCCTTATAATTAAACCATTTTAAAGATCTATAGTGTCGACTATATTCCCCGGCTCCAGTGCCATGCATTATAACGCAACAAGTTTCTTCCGATAATACTGTTTTGCATGGTATAACGAAATGGTCCAAATCAACCATAAGTAGAGTTACAACAGTTTCAAGCCTGTTTGCTGCTTCTGTTGCATCATCAGACCCATCCAACGCACGTAATATATATAACTTAAATTGTAATGTGAGAAAAGATACGTACTCCTTGTACGCACTGACCGTTTGCAGGTACGTTTCCATTGGCAAGATGGCGGGTGCCAACGAGTTATTAATATCATACAAAGTGATTGCTTTGTCATAAACGGTGAGAATCTGTTTGGGTTGTAAGAAGGTAGAAGCGGGATCTAAAACAAAACAAAATCAGGCTCAAATCGGAAGTGAGAGATTTTTTATTTACCTGCAATGAATTGTATATGCAGATGTTCTTTACTCACATTGCTGACATCAATGTCCTTAGGATTCAAAATCTTAAATAACTCTTTCAGCGTCCCATTGTGGTCGTATACTTTAATAATGCCATTACTTAATCCCACAGCTACATATTCGCCTGAAGATTAATAGAATAGATAAGCACAACAACCTTAAAAAAGTGCAGAGGTGTTAACCTAAAGTGGCAAAACCAATGACATATTCTCTTGAGTCTTCAACCTTAAACTCTTGACAAGTGAACTCGACGCATTTTGCCATATCCTGCCAACTGTACCAGCAGTCATATATTTTCGCCCAGTATCCATTCTTTCCGGAATATTCGGCAAACTTCTGTTGTAAATCCAATAAACGTCAGGTAGGAATATCTCGACGACAACGTCTCTTTGAAAAATCATCCATGTTATACCAGACTTAGTTCAGATTAAGAGCAACTTACTTCTGCATTATTATATATGATCTGTTTCCACCGAGGATGCACTTGCGATGCTGTTATGAGTGTGTCATAATCCAGAAATGATAGTATTTGACCCAATATTTCTGGCGGAAGCATCATAAACCCATAAAACCTAGTAACAATGCGATTTACACAATAGAATCATCAAAATTTCTTCAAATCAGTTAAAAGTTAGGTTATATGAGGAGGAGATACTTTTTGGGAGGCAAACAACTTTTTACACACGCCTATGAATAATTATAATTAAGGGATCATTGTATTGATGTAGGCCTTCATTTAATAAAGCATCAGCCAATTAAGATTTAAGCTTAACATACAGGGTCGCTTCTACCTTGCTAAAACCGGTTGTAGTATGACTCATCGCAAACTTTGTAATTTTATTTTGACCGTTTGGAGGCTTCAAAAAAACATATATCTTTTTCAGCATACCACTGAACAAATCTATTCCTCACATGATATTGCCAGTGGATCAAACATTTCAATAGGAATAGATAACAAATTAGTTACGACTTATGAATTACCCTGTATACTTGATTTGATTTGAGTTTCAATGAGAAATTAGGAAGTGCGTAAATTATTGATTTGCTAACGTCAACATACGTTGTAAGCGCGAGTGGACAACTTCAACGGACGCGACGTCTAGCACGGTTAATAGAATACTGGGGGTTGTTGCGTTGCTAAGCATCCGATGTACCCAGCGAGTTTTCACCTGGCTGCCGCCTACGCGTGTGCAGGCGGAGGCCTGGCCAGATTCATCACTGACGTCAGCCCTGTTGCACATTTGTGAAGTTATTGATCGTTTCATTATTTGCAAAACCCCGGACGGAATATTTTCGATATTGCAGCCAAAGAGATGTTTATTATGATGCACATCCCCTGAGCAAACAAGGTTGGGCCAATTAATAACCAAATATCTGCACTGAAAAGTTCAAAATATTTAATTTTCTCATATTTTCCGGCACAAAAATACATTTCAATGATTTCGTTATTTCTGTGCCAAAATATACGGGTAGTTGAAACTGTTTGGTATAATTCCCTATTCTGAATTCCTTCCAGTCTTTGACAAAAGAAAGTAGATATATCATTTCACCCACTACACCCATTATAGGGCGAGTAAAGCACAACACCAATATGCTGCCATTGAAATATTTAACTCTCCACATCCTATCTTATTGTTGTAGATATTTGTATTCCAAAAAGTAGAGGTCATCAGCAGTGGTGTTGAGAAAATAGAATGTATTGCTGATCTGTGAATTGGCAGTTACAGCACAACCAGAGTAATCCAAGTGATAATCTGATAACACATAACATAACCTATTTTCAATTTCAATAATGACCGTGGTAATCGGTAAGAATTGTCAAATATTATAAGGACATACTCTTGTCGATTAAATGACGTTCTGATGGTGCGTAACTTTATAATTAACCATTTGCAAAATTCTAATATAGGTTTCAATATATTTCTCACCTATCAAAAAGTAACATGTATCATCCGAGAATGCCGTCTCGAGAAAATCTTGAGAGTGCTCCAAAGGTAGTGAAGCAACAGTCTCAAGAATGTTTGATTTATCTGTTACGCGTGATATTAATAATATTGTTAGGGCTCCATGAGCTATATATTCAAAGTATATGATGAAGTTCTGATTTTGATTAAAAAGGAGGGCGAGTGCCGATAAGTTGTAAAAATCATCCAAGAAAATTATATGTGGAAACAAGATTAGTATCTGTTTGGGTTGTAAAGAACAAACGGGATCTAAAACAAAACAAAATTAAATCGCGCAAATCTTATATATCCTTCATCTTACCGATTTTTAAATTGATATTTAAAAAAACGATTAAAAACGATAGTATAATTTTATGAAATAATTTTTAGTGAAAAAGTCACATTTTTATATATAATAGGTTTATTAAGAGGCGTCTCAAAATAGGTTTATCCAAATAGGTTTACATTATAGTAAATTCAGACATTTGAACAACATTTAACGATTCAATTATGGACATTTATCGCTCTGTACATGTGATCTTCCTTATCCACGCAGGTACCAATACAATAAGAGAAGACAAACAATCAATAAGGGATAACGGGATATCGGGATAATAACAGTTTGAAGATATTGTTGTATCTCTTCTATATACAATATCCGTGAGACCATTAGCTTCGTACAAACACTGTCCTTAGGCCTCCCCTCCATACTTCTTCTAAGCTTACCACTAACAACGTAAATCATATTACAAATACCCCTCACATAGAATCTCAATTCACCATATCTTTCAACACCTGCAATGGCTCGAATCTCGTCAAAATGTACAGGTAGTTGAAACTGCTTGGCATAATATTCTATGTCAAAGACCTGCCCGTCTGCTACATTGTAAAAGTAAACGTTCCTTCCACTACTCCAACAAAATATCCTACCACCCAACACCACTGTACTGCCATACAAATACACCAGGTTCACATTCGCATGGAATCCCATACTACATTCCACAGGGTTGTCCTCGCTGGTGCCAGCGGTGTTGAGAAAATACAGTTTACTCTCTGCTGCGAAACATGAAGAGTTAACTGTAAGATAACCAGAGAAATCAGAGTGATAAATGTAATAATGGCTAGGTATAATAACGATCAGTAACGTGATAAGGCACTTACACGTAAACAGAGCTATCATGGATTCATTATGAAATGACCACGATTCGAAATTCACTTCAGGATAAGTAGGATCAGGGTGAATATTAAAGGATACCCTCTTATCGATAAAACGAAGTTGGTCGGGTGTATCCTTATAATTAAACCATCTTAAAGATCTATAGTGTCGATTATATTCCTCGGTTCCAGTGCCATGCATTATAACGCAACAAGTTTCTTCCGCTAATACTGTCTTGAATGGTATAACGAAATGGTCCAAATCAACCATAAGTAGTGTTACAACAGTTTCAAGCCTGTTTGCTGCTTCTGTTGCATCATCAGACCCATCCAACGCACGTAATATATATAACTTTAATTGTAAGGTGAGAAAAGATACGTACTCCTTGTACGCACTGATCGTTAGCAGGTACGTTTCTATTAGCAAGATGGCGGGTGCCAACGAGTTATGAAAATCGTTCAAGATGATTCCTTTGTCATAAATGGTGAGAATCTGTTTGGGTTTTAAGAACGTACAAGCGGGATCTAAGACAAAACAAAATCAAGCTCTAATCGCATGTGGGTGATTTTTTTCTTTACCTGCAATGAGATGTATATACAGATGTTCTCTACACACATTGCTGACGTCAATGTACTCAGGATTCAAATTCTCAAATTCCTCTTTCACCATCCCATTTTGGTCGTACACTTTAATAATGCCATTACTTAATCCCACAGCTACATAATCGCCTAGAGATGAATAAAATAGATAAGAACAAATACAAAAAAAAAGTGCAGCGGTTTTAACCTAAAGTGGCAATACCAATGACAAATTCGTGCGCTTCTTCTGCCTGAAACTCATGACACGTGAACTCGACGTATTTCTCTATATCCTGCCAACTGTACCAGCAGTCATATATTTTCGCCCAGTATCCATTCGTTCCGGAATATTCGGCAAACTTCTGTTGTAAATCCAATAAACGTCAGGTAGGAATATCTCGTCGACAACGTTTCTTTTAATAATAATCAATGTTATAACAAATTTCGTTCAGATTGAGAGCAACTTACTTCTGCATTATTATATATGATCTGCTTCCAATCTGGATGCACTTCCGCTGCAGATAGGAGGGTATCGTAATCCAAAAACCATAGTATTCGTTCCAGTATTTCCGGCGGAAACATCTTAAACACAAAAAGCTAAGTAATACGATTTAGATAATAGAGTCATCGAAATTAATTCAAATCAGTTAAAAGATTGGTAATGTGAGAAGGAGAAGCGAATATGGCCGAGCTACAGAGCGATAAATATAAGATAATTGAAAGATTATATAATTTGTTAACTATTCCAATTGAAATTTTCAAATCTGTGCTTTTAAGCTCAATTCCTGCTGTGACGTACATTACCAGTGGATCAAAAACTTCAATTGGAATAGACAAATTAGTTACGACTTATGACTCACCTTGTATTCTTCTATTGACTTTCAATAAGAAATAAGAAAGTGCGTATATTAAGGTTTTGCAATGGTCAAAATACGTTGTAAGCACGAGTCGACAACTTGAACCGATACGACGCCTAGCTCAGAGAATACTGGGCACTGGGGTTGGTGCGTTGCTAAGCATCCCGTTCACCCTGCTAGTTTTCACCTGGCTCCCGCCAACGCGTGCCGCCAACGCCTACTGCGTATCGCGTACCGCCAACGCTGCCGCCAACGCTGTTGCACATTATGCACATTATTGATCGTTTCAGTTTCATCGTTAGCAAACGCGCGACGGGATATTCGCAATATTTCGAATATAAATAGCCAAAGAGATGTTTATTATGATGCAGCTACCCTCAGCAAGGAAGGTTGGACCAATTAACCAAATATTCGCAGAGTTCCAAATATTTATTTCAAGTACAAAAATTATATTACATTATTTCATAGAATTAAACACAAAGTCAAAACACAAACAGAAACAAGCACCAAAACGGAAAACACAACGAAAGCGACAACATATGGTAAACGCGGGTGTGAGAGACGCACTGTCTCTGTTTCAGTTGACTTCAAAAATACGCTAACCCCACCGATGCCATCTGGACTTCTTCTGAGCGTACCATTAATTATATAAATCATATTACTGAAGCTCACGTAGAATGCACATTCACCATAAGATCTTTCAACAACATCAATGGATTGAATTCTGCCAAAAGATCTGGGTAGTTCAAACTGTTTGGCGTAATTCTCTATTCTGAACTCCTTCCAGTCTTTGAGATTGTAAAAAGAGAGCAGATTAATCCAGCCATAGAAGCACAACACCAATATGCTGCCATTGAAATATACAACTCTCTCCAATAACGTATCTTGTAGAGATTTGTATTCCAAAAAGTTGAGGTCTTCAGTGGTGTTTAAAAAATACAATGCGCACATTTTGCCGAACTTTGAATTGGATGCTATAACACAACCAGAGTAATTAATCTA